>JAHREE010000192.1:620441-666109 GCA_033628505.1 Tringa tobata
GGGGGCGTGTGGGGGCGGCTGTGGGGAGCAAGGGGGCTGCGTGGGGCCGGGCAGGAGGGGAGCAGGGGGCACAGGGCCGCTGCCGGCCCCACCGCCACTGAGGAAAAAAAAAAAACAGCCCCTGCAATTTCCAGGGACTTGTTGGCAACTCAGCGAGGGTTGCCATAGCTTTTTATGTAGGGTGACCAGAACCGGCTGGAACTGGTTTGAGGCAGATCAGCTCCTGAACACAATGCAGTCACTGAGCTACTACAGTGGGATAGCTTCCTCCCTTCATGGCAGCCAAAAGCAGAGGAGCTTGCAGAAAGATACCATCCCAAAACAGTATGTGAATGCACACTTTAGACACACAGCACTGGTATGTGGCTAATATAGTCATAAAGGATTCTGTATATGAATGTACATATTTGCAGTAACTGAGATTACTTTGGCTTTTTGTGCCTTTTTATGCTTAAGGAATGGGCAAGAGCTGAGATTTATGACCCTTATTAAAATATTTTTGCTTTGCAAGGGTGGGACACTGGTTATGCAGTCTATTTTAAAACTAAACTAAATAAAATTGATTGAATGATTTGTAATTGTAGTTATGCTTGTGACTGAAGAATGCTGCTTTGCATGCTGTTTTATTTACAGGGTGCTGTCTTGTGGTTTTCTTCTTTAGGAGACGTTAAGTGTTGGGGGGGGGGTGCCGTGCCTTTCTCTAAGGCCAAAAGGAAACAATATTGTTGTAGAATTGTGCATAAAAGCATTGCAAAGATGCTGTAAGGCATACCCGTTTTCCCTTTTTTCTTTTTTTTTCTTCCTTGTAGGCCTATTGATTGGGGCTGCCTTTAACCCTTTCATATTTGCAGAGGTAATGCATCTGTGGCAGTAACTGAGCACTGGCTAAAAAAATCTTTCAAAGGTCAAGGTTCACAAGGTGAGATGTGGTGTTTTGGGTATGAATATAACAATAGCATGAAGGTACATGTATGTGAAAAGTAAATCTGGCTCCTGACTGCACACTTGGCACGTTAGTAAGGAGACAATTGTTTAAGTGTTACTAAAGAAATGCTATTAACATCCTCCAGTTTTAATAGGATTAAAGCTATTATTTGTAAAGACTTACGGATATCTTATCTAAATACAGTATTATCACTGAAATATTTTATAGCCAGATATACGTATTTTCACAATGCAGTGATACGGAATAGGCCTCTGAGTGACAATCATAAATTGTGAGCCACATGGCAGTGAACGGTTCTGTGTTGTGTTACAGCGTTGCACTTTCAGAATTTGCTGCCTAATTATTTAAAGGTTGCTTGTTTGGATGTATCTGAGTAAATCAATGCTTAATTCTGAATTAAGGTCTTTAGTGTTAAACATGTACTTAATATAGCCTACATGGAAAAAAAACCCCATACAAAATAAATAGTATGGATGGTGTTTCTTAAACTGTTGTAACCCAGGGAGGATTTTGCAGCAGCCAAGTGAAAAGATGTATTTTAGAGGTTTGATGGAGCTCCAGTGGGTTATTAGTGGCATGAATTATAATATTGTGCAGTAATGAAATAAGAATAGGGAACCGGATGGGCAGTGCATCAGCTCCTGAGGGATGACTACTTTTAACTCAAAGCAATGGATAATGGATAGGATTTTTTTTCCCCCTCATCTAAAAAATAAATGTGTCCTTAGATTTGAGCTGGCATTTGTATCTTATAGAGAAAGCTGAAGGATTCAGAGAGAGGGCGAGGGGGAGAGAGGAGAAGGCAGTAATGAATATAGCAAAGGGAAGAACAAAGGCTGTTAGAGCTTGCACATTGGAACACTAAACATTTTGCCTTGGGGATTCTTTTGCTAGAACTGTTACTTCCTATAACAGGAAATCAGCAACTCCAGAATCTCATCCAGTATGATTTTTGAGAAATCTGACCAGTCCTGGCTGTGTTAGCTGGCTTGGTAATCTACAATCAAGATAAACATGGAGGCAGAACACTGAAAATGTTCTGTCCTAGGGTGCAGTGAGGGTCTTTTCCTCTGTGCTCAGCAGAATAAAGTAGACAGTCTTAAAAGCCTTGAGAGGTTGTGGATATTGGGTAAGTTGTGTGGTGGCTGATGATAGGCAGGGTGCCTGCATCAGAGAGTGACAATACAAGCGAACCTTCTCCTTTCTGACTGCAGTAGGTTACGTAAGGTATTTAGATACTAATTGTAGAAAAGTGAAAATAGCATGCCGGTGTTTAGCTTGAAATTATGGTTTTGTGGTTTTTAATACAGCTACAGTGTGTTGTTTCTCAGATTTGATAGGGCAGTAAATAGCTGATGTGCCTAACAGATTACTGTGCTGATTTGGGTTCGTATTTTTCATATATTTGACTATAGACATCCGTAGCAAAATTATGCTTGTAAACATGAATTCTTGTTGCATGATAGGAATAGTATCTATTGATGCTGATGATGCATGTTCGTTTCCAAGTGTCAGCTAAAATTCATATGTTACATGAGATCACCTCTTCGATTTATTTTTTCTTTCTACCAGAATAGTAAGCAGTTTTAAAATTGTAATTTCTTGAATTGTCACAAAATTCAATGTATCTGTTTTGTCTGGATTTTTGAACACGATCTGTAGTATGAATTTTTATTTTTAGAAAAGGAGGCTTTGAATTTGCAGGGATTTTTTGTGGGCTGTAAGATGAGAAACCTGAATAGATGCTGGAGTCCGCAGTGTTCTTGGTGAGTTTTGTTTTTATAGTCTAATAATATTTGTAAATGCTCTTCAGCAGGAGATTTTGCTTTTGCACGTAGGCCAGCTCTCCAGCAGAAAATGCTACTTAATGCTGGAGGGTTGGTCCTCGGTATCAGCAATCATGATCTCATTTTGCACTGAGGCTTGTCTCAGGTATTTGATCTTGAGAATAAGGGTAATGATTTATGAAGTTCCAAGACTCTTTTGCATGAATTAACTAATTTTGGTTTTCTTAGAGGTATGAATGTGTGCTAAAATATAAATACGTGTGCAGATTGCTGGGAATGTATGCTTAAATGAAACCAAAACAAAACTTGACCCTAACATTTTAGGGCCTGTTTGTTGCCAGTGTTGCACAGGCGGGCCCTGCCAGACCTGGGGTGCTCTCACCGAGATTGTCTGCAGCTGCTTCACGCTGGTTTTGAGCAAGAATTGCCATCCACTGGAAAAAAAAAAAAAACCTGCATTAAAGGAAATGGGCAGGAAGCAAGCGCCATTTAGCATGTGATTCAAATTTGCATTCAATTGGGAATCTCAAAATCGTATTCATTATTGTTGTACATCCGAAATACTCACGTGGTATTGTCCCAGCCCATTTTACATACAGAAGTACAAAAATAAGCCATTTCTATAATTCATTTTTAAGTCAAGTACAAAAAGAATGGTACAGAGATTTACCTGCTTTTCATTAATTCATATCCGTTTTAGGAGAAACTGGGGAGGTTGCTAGGCCCAAAACTTCAACTCGATAAGTACAGGTACTTTTCATTTGGCCAGCTGTGGATAGAGATAATCTGCTGAGCTGCATGCGTTGTGGGAAAGGAGATGCCTTGCCCGTGTGTTGAAGTATCCCTGTTCTTTTTGACAGCCAAAGGCTGATAATAGTGAGCTTTGGACCAGTTGCATGTGTTTTCCTTTAAACTGTGCTAGAGGTGGTTTAGTGGTGGTGTGAGAAGAGGAAAAATGGACAGGCTTCAGAAGATACACCTTCTCTTTCCTTTCCTGTTTTCTCCTGCCCAAAGAGAGCTTGAGATCTCCATTTTTGAACTTTCTTATTTTTTTCCAAAATGGGTGAGTTAGACTGCAAGATGAGGCTTCTAAGGAGCCGTAAACTACAAGTAATTATGTTTTAGCTGTCAAAAAACCCTGTGGAAATTTGCTTAAGAGAACAAACAGACATGGTCAAGAACTGTCATTACTTAATTATACCCATTGCAGGGGGAAAGGGTTCATCCTTTAACAGATCAGATAAGAAGGTGCAGGATATAGTAGAAAAGAGGACAAAGAAAATTACCTGCTCTTTTATGATCAGTTGTAGAGGTGGGTATGTTTTGAAGATGGTGGTAACGTGCTTACAGTTGTAAAACAGGTCCGTCTCCTTTAGGGGATATGGTGCTTGTTGGCTTGGCATGGCTTGGTGATCCCTAATGGAAAAACCCAGCTAAGTGATGAACACAAGCAGGACTTTGCCATCCCTCACGTTATGTTCTGAGTAAGAGACTGCTCTGCAGAGATCTTGCATTCCTAAGGCTCAAAGCTTGAATCCATGGGCAAACCCATTGGAAAAAAGTTTTGAGTGTATGAATTAGCAGCAAATAAAGCAACGTAAATGCTCAGGCTTTAGTCTGGCTGCAGCTGCATCTGCATCGTGTGCCTGGAGATAAGTATCATCCTCATGGCCTCTGGGGGCTCCCAAATTGTTTTGTTTCCCAGGAAAAGACACGGTGCGTACAGGCGCGCTGTGAGTCTGTCTCTGTGCCAGGTTCCAGCAATACACCATGAACATCATGCGATTGCCACTCAGTATCTTCCTGATCTTTTTTCCTTGACTTCCGTCTTCTGCCACCCCAACTGGAATTTGCTACCGTTGATTTCATTCCTGGCGTATGTGATTTTGAACTCCAAGATTTGTATGGAAGACACTCCTGAATTGAAAAATTAAAAATACTGCAAACAGTTACAACCAAACTGCACCTGTATGCAAATCCACAGAATACACCTGGTAGTGCATTGACTTTGGTGGCTTTATTGCTTATTTGTTTTCAGCTTTTGCTGGTTTAAAACAACTTGTAGCCAGTGTGTGGATTAACAGGCTTCTGTAGTATTCTGGAACTAGATGAATAAAACTAGAATGAGTGGAGGAATTGGTTCAGTTAAATAATTTTATATTATTTTGTAAATAGTTTAGCAATTTTTCTAAAATAATACCGTCTTTTGTGTATAATTTGGAATTCCATCTTTGGAAACACTCAAAACCTGGCTGGACAGTGTTCTGAAGGTCCTGCTGTAGCTGTCCCTGCTTTGTGCAGAGAGGTTGGAGTTCCAGAGGACCCCTTCAACTCCAGATATTCTAAGATTGAGTGAAATGCCCCTTGAAAACTTTTTTGGGCTAGTAAAGAATAAATTGTGAAATTCCTCTGAAACTGTCAATAGCAAGGTTATTGCATTGAGGGAAAAAAAAAGGTGAAAAATTTTAATACTTGAAATATTGGGCTAACACTTATACTCCAAAGCTTTTTTGAGGGAGAAGAGAGAGAAAGAAAATTACTAGAATGTTCTTTTAGAAAACTAAAGCACAAATTCGGGTTTCTCTTACTCATTGAGGCTTGAGCATGGAGACAAATTGGATTTTTTGGATTTTCTTTTTTTTTTTTTTTTTTAAAGGCAAATAGATACAGTGTATAATATTGCAGTATCAGATTGATTGGTATATATTTTAACTGTAAAACACCCTATTCTTCACAAAATATATTTATATCAGCACTAGTGTGACCTTATTGGTACTATGGATGGTAAATGAGACCTTTATCCTAAGAAACCAGAACGCCGCCTATTATGAAAGTTACATTTCTGGAAGCAGGAACCTGCCTGAGTTTTGTGGCAGGAACAAGTCATGGGACCTTGGATAAGCAAAAAGGAGCCCATATTTTATGTGAGTGTGATAGATGTTGCTGGTTGTGGTCGGAGTGGCCTCCTGCGTATCCTACTTGCCTGCTGCCTGCTTCAAACCACACCAAGTTATGATTGGAGATGTGGTGGTTCTCATTTCCTGAAGAAGGTTTGGTGGTTGAATTAGTATATTGCTTTTGTCTTTCTTTCAGATACTTAGCTTCCAAAGTAGATAATCAGTAGCTTTAGTCAGGCGTAATTACTAATATATGTTGAATAACTGATGAACTACTTATAATCTTTGTATTAGGCTCATGTTTGCCTAATGTTAGGATATATACTACTGTAATTCTGATTGAATCACTTCAGTCTTCTCTACCCAATGAAATTTTTTGGCATAACAATACAGAAATTTTAAAAAAATTAATATGCTTTTATGATCATTAGGCTGGTATTACTCCCAGTGTAGGCTTTTTGTTCCAGGATGAGCATGATGTTATTTAGGCATCATTACTCGTGTTTTTGGAAATGGAGTAATTATAGCAGATTATCAGAATTTTGTACTGGAATAGTGTGTCTAGCTGGGAATTTGTACCGTCTAACTATAACAGAATAATTGTTATGTACGGTTATCCCAGAAGTGTTCTTCCAGAATCAAGACATTACCTTGTGCTGGACACTAAGAAGTGGTGTCTCAATGCTCTTGTTTTCACAGTACTGAAAAGAACGCTGATTTTCTTCGAAGAATACACAAAAGAAAAGGTCTCTGCCTTAAAGAGTGAACAGTCCACAGCTGTACCTAGTACATGTGGAGGTAAAAACTGTAGGGGGAGTTTAGGGAAGGTAAAGGAATGTAGTCACAAGAACATGAATTCCATAGGTAGATGAACACTAAAGGTGGGTTTTTTCCCATTTCCTTAAATAATAAACAGACTTGCTGCTGAGGGAAGCTTGAGCTGAGTAGTTGTTTGGACAAAGGCGTGGAGTTACGTGTTGTAAGTAGAGACAGTGTGGGATTGGAAGGCAAAGGGCAGGAATTTAAATTTAATACAGTAAAGACGGGACTCGTACAGACGGTTAAAGCAGTTGCATAGAGTCACTGGACTTGTGGTTGAGCAGCAAAGATTTGGATTAGCCAGAGGGTGAGTAACAAGGCGGAAAAGTTGGTTGGTTCTTTAAAGGTTACTGGTGAAATAGAAGAATAAAAATTGAGCATGTAAGACCACGCTTGTGATCCAGAAATGATAGTTGGAAGCCTTCATGTGTAGAGAATCTTAATTGGAAAAGTATTGGAAAGGGAGGAGGAATTTTTGTCATTGCCAGGTCTGGAAAGCTTGGGTTGTTCTTGTACCTGACAGACCAGAATCAGTTTTGAGTGGTTTAGAGATAAGACCTTTCTGGGACCTGCCAGATAATTCTGTTTTCTTGTCTCCATTGGGCTGTTTGAACTCCCCAAAATGAGTCTGTTTCGAGTGCTTACAATTTCTTAGCTTTACACCAAAAAGTACTCTTTAATTTCAGCACCATTTTATAGGCAGCTTGGTCTTTCTTCTGGAGAATACTGTGCCCCGTCTGCAGCTGTCATAAAGCCCAAGCTACAAGATAAAGCGTATTTAGAAAATGAGAAAAAATGTTTTCTTCTTTGTGTTTATCTGCTCCCCCAATTGCCAGAGTACTTTGAAGGGGAGGTTGGTTTGTTTTTCCTCACAGGGCTGGAGTTCTCCACCTGGAATGGTTATAGATACAGTGCTTGAGGAGGAGTGACAAAAATTCCATGTGGTAAAACAAAACTGCCTTTATTGTTCCTTCGGAAGCAGCTTATTTACTTCTGAGCCCTGGTATTTCTTTTGCTGATACTTATGTCATTGCACGTGAGCCTTCCTCACATCCACAGCCACAGTTGCTGTAAGAAAGCAGTGTTTCAGAATGATCTCTCCAGTCCCTGCCAACAGGGCAAGAGCTCCCACACGCACTACGTCTTGCAGATGTTTTCCCCTTTTTCTGCAGATCAGCCATTTAAAATCTTTGAATACATCTATAGGCTTTCCATCTTAGCAGCCGGGATATGGAGGCCCCCAAAGGTTTACAAGAATTTAACTATTTCTCGTGGGTGGAGCATCAGATTCTTGGCCTGCTTGTTTCTTCCACTGCCTGTAGGGAGTTCTCGTGGGCTGGGCTCGTGTTTTGACATAATTAGCCCAGTGAGTGCCTCACTGGAATGTGTCAGCAGATGAGCTGGAGTGAAAGGCTGACTGGGAGAAGGAAGACCCTGGACCAGGCAAGGGGTGTCTTCCTTTGGCTAGAACCTGTGCCGTTTCCTTCCTGCTGTTCAGAGGAAGCTCTTATTTCAGGAGATGTGTTTCCAAAGAAAGAGGGATGTAGGAAGTGATGCACACGTGCTTTGAACAGAGCATGAGCACAGACAAACCAGTCCTGGTTTATCCTCCGGAACTTAATCCACACCTTACGTTTCAGTGAGATATTGATGGATGTTGTCACTGAAGAGATCAATGGAAGCCATGCAGTAAGTATATTCAGAGTCTCTCCTCTTAGGTTTAAGACTCTGTGGTATCTTCCCAGAGGCCCTGTCACCCACCGTCAAAGCAGCAGGACCAGAAGCATCGTACCTCACTGCTCCCTGGCTCTCTAGCTGGACATACGCAGATTTATTTTCCTTTTTACTTACTTTTATCATTGAAAAATCAGTAAGCAAAGTAATGGTTGAATTTTAAAGAAACTGATTTTCTTCCATAACTTCTCAAGTAATTCAAGCACCCTAAAGGTTGCAAATCTTACAACAAAGGGGATAGGTTTTTCCTGGCATTCTTATGCTAAACAGTAGTAGCCAGCCAGGTGGAGAGGCAGGAAATGAACCAGTCCACAGAAGGGAAAAGGAATGTTACAAAAGGAAACTCACCTGAAAATGACGTAGTACTTTGGAGAGAGGCAATAAATCTAAGAACTGGCTCTTTATACCAGTACCCGCAAAGTTAGGGGTGTTTAATTTATTGTATCATCTATCCATTGTTCTTCAGAATGCTTCAAGTCAGCGATCCCCTCTTTTGAGGTGAATTTTATTTCTATTGTTTAGAAACTAAAAATGAAAAAAAATTCTTTTTTGGACAGAGGTGTTTGAGGAGGTGGGTGACTTTCAGGTTGTTTCTTTAAATATGTTTTTGTTTGTTCAGTCTGAGGAATGTATCTTCAGATACATCCTGTGGTCTGAGGAGTGATTGCACACCTTGTGGGCTGTTCCTCAGTGCAGTTCTGAAGATCACCTTAGTGGCAGCCCTTGGATGTCAGATCTGTACACCTCAGTGTGTCTCTGGAGGCACTAAGCTTTGCTCTCAGCACTTCAAAAGCATTCTCAAAGAAATTCCAGTTCCTGGAAAATCATGATTTCCTAGGGAACCAGGAACTTGCCTCGTTTCCTGTTCTGGGGTGTTTGCAGGCATCAGGTTGGCCAGAGGAGTGGACTAACAGCTTGTCTGGCAACCAAGGTGTCGGTTGATTTTGATCTTGGATAAAAGGCGAAGTTTTATTCCTAAGGGAAGGAGTTACTGAAAGGTTACGAAGGAATAAAAAGGGAGGAATGTGGCTTCAGAGTCCTGGCAGTTGTGGTGGGAGCATAGTTTATATACTGGATCTTAAAGTGGTGTACTGGAATAGTGAGAAAGAGGTGAATAAAATGTCCAGGTTACAACTTTGCTTACTTCTTCATCGAGCCTGGCAAGGTCTTGTCCCTTTTTGTTTGACTGAGATTGCTTTAAAAGTCTAAAGAATGGGAGAGGTTATTCATAAGGGCAGCAGCAGCTCCAGGCTGCCCATGTAAAAAGAACCATTCCATTCTCCTGCTCCGGTGGAGCACGGGAGTCCTTCCTCCTGCACACACTTGGAAGATGGTTGCAGCTTTATGCACTGTGCTCTGTATGGATAAATCTATGGTTGTAGCTCTGCAGACCTCTGAATGCTTTTGAGAAGCTTTCCTGTTCTCGAATTAGCCTAACCAAGTCTCTCAGGAAAGCACAAATGTATCTCCTCTGCTATGCAGTTTTGCTCTTAAACGTACTTGAATGAAATACTGTGTAAGTGGGCCTTTACTTAATTCATTGCTATTGCTAAATGTTAATTAAGCTCCAGTATATGTAATTAGAGGAAGTTTTAGACTTGGAAGACTTTCCTAGTTCTTTTTGAGTGTATATAATAATTGTAAAAAAACACCTATGGACAGAGGTACAATCAAAGTGCAAATAATTCGTATCTCGAATCATGAAAAACTATGTCAATTAAGTTTATATGTGTCCTTTTACATGGATTTGATATGCTTTTGTCTCTGGAATCTTTTCCATCTAATTCTTATAATAACTTTCTTTGTCATTTTGATAGTGTGCGTGTGTGTATTTCTGTATTTACTAGGTAGCTGCCTCTGCAATCGTGGCCCTTCCACAGGGTCTTGCAATCCTTCATGCCGAGGGCTGACAGAGCCCGGGCTGCAGCACTGTGTGGGGTGTGACAGTCCTCCTGCTCTGCTGTAGCACCCGTGCTGGTTATACTGCAAGAGTTGGGCTCTACTCATTACTTGTCTGGTCTCTTCTCTTAAATCTTTATGCTCATTTATCCAGTTACTAGTTTTAAATGCATGAGGGCTAGAAACTTGCTTTTGAAGGAATGGATTTAGAAATATTACAATTAAACCCACATACGCAATAAAACTAGAATTACCAGCATTATGAAACTATCTTAGGACTGATAAGTATAAATTATAACCATATGCCATACAAAAGTAGCAAAGTCTTGATGATGAGCATTTACCATGATAGGCTACTATATATTGTTTATTAAGTAAAGGAATTACGTGTTGATTAAGAGAGTAAATTCAGCAGTTGCAATGGTATATTTTATAGAGAATCACATGCTGAGATCAGCTCTGCAGAAGGACTTGGTGCAATGAAAAGGAGTTCATAAGTTAGACAGAGCAACAAAGCCATGAACTGGACTGTGTAAACAGTTTTCAAAACCATCATATGTTTATGTGGAGGTATTCACTGAATTTTCACTGAATTTCACTGAATTTTAGAGTTGGAAGGGACCATAGAGATCATCTAGTCCAACTCTCCTGCCAAAGCAGGACCACCCAGAGCATGTCAGATCATGCTACTCAGGATGGCATCCAGGCGGGTCTTGAAAATCTCCAAAGAGGGGGACTCCACGACCTCCCTGGGCAGCCTGTTCCAGGGCTCCGTCACCCTCACTGTGAATGAATTGTCATGAATTGAATGAAATGTCATTATGTGAAATGACTGTGTGTATTCCAGTATCCTTGAAAAATTTTCCTCAGTTGCCTTTGTAGAGTCCATAATGTCTTCCAGGTAGCCAGCGTTGATAAATATGTAAGTCTTAGAAATTTCTATCAAGCAAAGGGGTTATGCCATTTTATTAAGCTGCATCTTTCTGAGGAACAGTTAGTGCTGTCAGTGTTATAATGATACGCATAAAAATAGGTATTTAAACATATATGCATTTTTCTTAGCATTGTTAGAGCTGAATCCAACAGTCAGCAAGTTTCTCGAGACAATGAGCTCAGAGGAGGAGGAAGTGAAGTTGTAAGATGCATCTCCGCTGGCACGTGGGTCCCGGCAGACCCCCTGCCCTGGGGCATGTAGCGTCTGGCCCACCTGAGCTAATGTGGGGGAGCCTGGAGAGCGCTGCTGCAGTCGGTCACACGGTGGTGTGCCTGTCGGTGGTGGCCTGTGTTAATTGATACTGGAGACGGAACATTGAGCTATGTAATGACAATGTTTTCCAGTCCTTTAGGGTCGATACAAAGGCTGGAGGACAGAAAGGATGCTTCCTAAACAGCACTTTCTAACAATAACACTTATTTGTCACCACAAGTGATTGCCCTGCATACCTCTGCATGTTATTGGAACATCTATGGGAAAGGCAAATGTCATAGTGGGATTTAAATCTAAAAGTATACTCAAAGTTTTTTCTTTTTACATGGCATTTGTAAAGTTTCAGTTCTGAGTTACCTCTTTGGTTTGGGAATTGGAAGAAAAAAATCCCCAACAGTAGAGGCCAGTGGCGAACTGAAAGAACAGGATCTGGAAAATGTTCTCCGTGAGGGGAAAGGAAACCCTAAAGCTCTGGTGTTGATTAGCCTAAGAAGGAGAAGATTGAAGAGAGATAATGGCCTGGGAGTGAAGTGCTGATGCAGAGAGGCTGGGTGAATAGAGCCACGTGTAGCTCATTCGAATCGCATCAAGAAAGGTTGGGATTATGCAGCAGGAAGCTTATAACAGAATGGTGAAGGGCTGGAATAAATTGCATTGGAGGCTGTAGAGTCTCTGTTGTGGGAGGTCTTTAAAGCAGGTGAGACACTTGTGTGGAATAGCGTAGAGCCAGCAGAACCTTCATTAGAGCTGCTGAACAAAAGTGTTGTGAACACAGGGAGACACTTAACTCCATAATTCCTATAAAGCAATTTAACTTACAGAAAACAGCGCAACTGTTGGTAGAACCATGTTTGTTGCCATCTTCAAGAAGGCTCATCAGCTCGGTAACGCAAATGTCAAGGAAAATCTAGACTTATGAGGAATTGCAAGTGCCTCAGGTTATTATCATGCAAGGCTCAGTGTCTTGCTGTACTGATAGTGTGTGTGGGAGAGGGCAGGAGGGAGTGTTGGAGTGGAGACAGGAGGAAAGTCACTGAGGAGAAATTTGTGCCTGGAATGAAATGACTGGGTTACAGGCTATGAAGCTGACAGGTTACTGTAGCTCTTGGTCTAATAATTTGACTGTACACTTGCAGTGGAACACTGTTCTGTAATGTATCATTTCTGAAAATACTGCTCAAGAAGAGAAATTATGCCTTTTTACGTGGCATATGTGAATATGTGCTTATTTTGTGTAAGGTTGTGCTACCAGAGCTTAAAATACTGAGATGGTGACTTTCTGCTTATTTCACAGATTTTCTTACAATCAAATACATGACCATGGGGGATATGAAGACCCCAGATTTTGATGACCTTCTTGCAGCCTTTGACATACCAGACATGGTTGATCCAAAAGCAGCTATTGAATCTGGACATGATGACCACGAAAGCCACATAAAACAAAATGCTCACACAGATGAAGATTCTCATGCCCCATCATCGTCTGACGTTGGTGTGAGTGTCATTGTAAAAAATGTGCGTACAATTGATTCTTCCGAAGGAGTGGACAAGGACGGCCACCATTCCACAGGCAACGGCTTGCATAACGGCTTTCTCACCTCATCAGCTCTTGATAGTTACAGTAAAGATGAAGGGAAGTCACTTAAAGATGATGGGTCAGCTTCTGAGACTACACTGAAGGATTCAGCTTTCAACCAGTTTAGCCCGATATCAAGTGCAGAGGAATTTGATGATGATGAAAAGATTGAGGTGGATGACCCTCCAGATAAAGAGGAGATGCGTGCCAGTTTCAGAGCAAATGTCTTGGCAGGATCTGTCTCTCAGCAGGAATATGACAAGCTGAAGGCGCTCGGAGGGGAGAACTTGATTAAGTCTGGAATCGCAGTTTCAAGTAGCATAGATAAAAATAAAGTTGCTAAACGAGAGACAGAATCAAACTCCATGAATTTAGGTGTCTATGAGCCTTTTAAAGCTCGAAAAACAGAGGACAAATTGCTAAAAGACAATTCTGAGAAGCTTCTTGAAAACAGGGTGCTTGATGGAAAACTGAGTACTGAAAAAAGTGAAACAAATCTTGGCAGCATTTCACAGTCCAAAGCAAAGTCATCAGCAAAGCTTTCTTCGTGCATTGCTGCGATCGCAGCGCTGAGCGCTAAGAAGGCAGCTACAGACACCAGTAAAGATTTACAGTCCCATTCAGGAGAATCTTCTCCATTGCCAAAAGACATGAGTGAAAGTCCCCGGGCTATTGAGAAATCGCCTGAATCTCAGAGTCTCATTGATGGTGCTAAAAAGCCATCTCTCAAACCACCCGATAGTCCCAGAAGCGTGTCGAGTGAAAACAGTAGCAAAGGGTCTCCATCGTCTCCTGCGGGGTCAACACCAGCAATTCCTAAAGTTCGCATAAAGACCATCAAGACTTCTTCTGGGGAGATCAAGAGAACTGTTACCAGGGTGTTGCCAGAAGTTGATTTGGACTCCGGGAAAAAGCCGGAGCAGACTGCTTCCATGGTAACTTCTATGACCTCCCTCCTGTCCTCTCCAGCTTCTGCTGCTGTTCTCTCCTCTCCTCCACGAGCTCCTCTCCAGTCTACAGTCGTCACCAATGCAGTTGCATCTGCAGAACTTGCACCAAAACAGGTCACCATCAAACCTGTGGCTACCGCCTTTCTCCCCGTTTCAGCAGTTAAGACGGCGGGTTCCCAAGTGATTAATTTGAAGCTCGCTAACAATACCACGGTGAAAGCCACGGTGATCTCTGCCGCCTCGGTGCAGAGTGCCAGCAGCGCCATTATAAAAGCTGCCAATGCCATCCAGCAGCAGACGGTGGTGGTGCCAGCGTCGAGCCTCGCCAGTGCTAAACTCGTGCCAAAGACGGTCCATCTTGCCAACCTGAACCTTTTGCCTCAGGGTGCTCAAACCACCTCTGAACTCCGCCAAGTGCTAACCAAACCCCAGCAGCAAATAAAGCAGGCAATAATTTCTGCAGCGGCCTCGCAGCCTTCGAAAAAAGTGTCTCGAGTCCAGGTGGTGTCATCCCTGCAGAGCTCGGTAGTGGAAGCCTTCAATAAGGTGCTGAGTAGCGTCAACCCCGTGCCAGTTTACATCCCAAACCTTAGTCCCCCCGCCAGTGCCGGGATAACGCTACCGACCCGAGGGTACAAGTGTTTGGAGTGTGGCGACTCCTTTGCCCTGGAGAAGAGCCTGACCCAGCACTACGACAGGAGGAGCGTGCGAATTGAAGTGACGTGTAACCACTGCACAAAGAACTTAGTTTTCTACAACAAATGCAGCCTCCTCTCCCACGCTCGCGGGCACAAGGAGAAGGGGGTCGTGATGCAGTGCTCGCACCTGATTCTGAAGCCCGTCCCCGCCGATCAGATGATCGCGTCCCCTTCCAGCAATAGCGCCACGTCGATGCTGCAGAGCCCCGCGGGAGCTGGCACGCACACCCTGACAAAGATCCAGTCTGGCATAACTGGGACGGTCATCTCGGCCCCAGCCAGCTCTCCCGTCATCCCCGCCATGCCGCTGGACGAAGATCCCTCCAGACTCTGCAGGCACAGTCTGAAGTGTCTGGAGTGTAACGAAGTGTTCCAGGACGAGACATCTCTCGCAACTCACTTCCAGCAGGCTGCAGACGCGAGCGGACAAGTAGAGTATCCCATGTTTCCATTCCAATCTTTGATCTATAAGCCTAGGGGACTTTGGATATGGTTTTTACTTTCTTTTAGCTGTTAATTTTCAGAACCTCCATGATTAAAATGTCTAAACAAAAACCGCAAAAAAATCTTGCAAGCACTTACATAGTGAATGTGAACATATTTTTAATACAGGTTTTCTTAGGATGTTTCCAGGCCCTCAAGTCTGAAATTTACACTGTGTATTTCTGCTAAAATTCAGCATTGGCTTTCTTACAGCTACACATTGTAATACTGAAATTAATAGTGGTCTTTACTGAGAATTTTTAATTATTCTTTCTGTGCTTTGGAATTCGAGTATCCTGTGGAATCCACTTAATTGGCACCCTCATTAGCACCCTGTCTGTTCAGTTTGAATGATAGTTTTAAGTGTTTCATTCCTGATCTGTTTTCAGTTTTCACTCTTTTTAGGTGGCAGCACAGGTGAGCCAGGCTTTCCCCTTCTCTCAGGGACCCCAGGCAGTGGGTAAATGGCACACTGATGCTTTGGGCAGGACGTGCACGCGGCTTTCCTCAAGTCCTTGTGAAACAGCAGTGACAGTGGTGGTCGCTGGCCTGCATTTTTTCTGTGTGGCCATTTGGGTACTTGTGTTGGTTTTCCTTCCCTCCTACAATGGCTAATGAGTTAAAACTTGCAGAGCATTTTAAAATTCCTCGCTAATGTATGTGGCCTAATCTGAAAGAAACACGTCGTTCAATAAAGGCTAATATTAATCAGTGTGCGATGTATTTTATAATCCTATAGGAGTTAAGATTGTTAATTAAATGATGCAGCTGGATTTCTGTTGGGGTGTGCCAATTAAAAGGGATTCTGGGGTGTTTCGGAGCAGCCAGTGGAGTTTGGTGTTGCAGCTTCTTCCTGTGTGGGAAGCTGAAACCTGCAAACGGCCTCAGGCTGATAGAGACAGGGATGCCCCAGGAATATTTTGGGAATCGCACAGAAATACACAGGATAAAGGTCTGAAGTCCTGCAGTTAGGGAAAAATGCGCTAGTCGTGGAAGCACAGCCGGGCTCCTGTCAGGATGGATTTACTGAACCTGAGCCCTGTGCTGGGGCCGCGAGGCAGTTAACGCTGTGCCCACCACTACGTAGTAATGCGAAGAGGAAATAATCGTGACTGTCTGCATTACGGGCTCTGCCCCAGCTCCACTTTAGTAACGGGCTGTTGGAGTTGGCTGAAATGGCCTGGATTCCCAGGGAAATGTTGTGTGTGTTTATTTCTGGTTGTAAGGCACGTACCTGCCTAGAGCGAGTTTGATGAAGCTTTTTGTCAGAAGGAAGCTGGCAGAATGTGTTCTGTCCCTGCATCTTGCTGCAGTTTTGAACAGGATCTAATGGCACACCACGAGTCTATTCTGCACCAGCTCTTCAATTACTTAATCCTCAGTAATTGGTTTTCAGTTAACTGCTTTGCTGGTGCTTATTGGTGTTGGATTTATCTCTTTTTTTCCACAATAGCTCTATTAGGTATCATTTAGCATGATAAGATCCAGTACTATAAAGTGAAGCAATTAAGAAGGCAGTAAGACAAAGCCAGTGGATGAGAGACAGACAAATACTTGGGAGAATAGGTTGAGAAAATGAAGTAAGGATAAAACGAAAAAAATAGAGAACAAAGATAAAAAAGTGAGGTACTGGCTTCCTGTGGGGGGCTTTATTTGTATGGACAGGAAAACTAAGGAGATTTGTAGAAACACCCTTTGCCTCTTCCTGCTGCCTCTCCGGTGCTTTTGCTCTGTGTGTGTCCTGTTGGAGGGACACAGCCGAGCTCCTCGCAGAACCTCAGGCTGCACCTGCAGTTCGGTGGGAGGATGAGGATGGGTGCGCAGGTACTGCTGCTCAGCAAGGAAAATAACGGGAAAAAGTTACTACTTGCAGCTTACTGCTCTTTCTCATTGCTCTCGAAACAGGAATTGTGTACTGGTTTATGTTTGTAATGAGTCTCAGCAGTTAGTAGCTGCTACTTCTTCTTCTACCACTCCTTTTACAAAGGAAATAAACAGTAGCAAAACAGCCCTAGCAATTAAAAGGTGTTCCCTATAGCGTTGTTACCGTTCTGTAATACTTCACTGCCATTAATATTCCTGTTAAAGGGAATGGGACCGCTCATTGACAGGTTTCCTGGCAGAATGGAACCCTAATCTACTTACTAAGGGAAAAAATAGTAGCAAACCTGAGCTAATTAATGTTAATGTTCCTCTTACTTACAGATAGAAGTGTATAGTTCCCATGGAAACTAGGGAGCCCATTTCCCTTCATACTCATAGTTCTTGTGTATCTTTATTTTCCACCTCCACCATTTTTCCTTCTAACCTTTTTTTTTTTTTTCCTGAAACTTTGACTTTAAATGCAGGCAGGTGATGATTTTCACAAACTGTGTTTTATTTTGGTATGGGTTGGAATGAGAGAACTGGAAGTTAATGCCACCTTAAGCCCAAAACAAAATGGTAAGCAAACGTGCTGAATTTCAGAACTTCACAGTAGATTCTTCTTTTTCTACTGTAATCAGTTACAATTAAACATTTTATTGTACTTGTCAAAATAGCAAACCAGTAGCCGTAACAGATGGCATTATTGGTGTTTTGTGTCAGTCCGAGTCTCTAGCATTACAGACACATCTTCCAGGCTCTGTGGTGCAAAGCCAGGGATTTGCACCCCCAGCCATTTGGGTTGGGATGTTTACGGCTCTTCTGTGGCTTCGTGTCCCCCTGTCCCTTAGAGCCCCTTCCAGTCCCTAAAGGGGCTCCAGGAAAGCTGGGGAGGGACTCTTGATCAGGGAGGGGAGCCATAGGACGAGGGGGAAGAGTTTGACACTGAAAAAGGGGCGATTGAAATGAGATGTGGGGAAGAAATTCTTTGCTGTGAGGGTGGTGAGAGCCTGGCCCAGGTTGCCCTGAGAAGCTGTGGCTGCCCCATCCCTGGAGGGGTTCAAGGCCAGGTTGGAGGGGGCTTGGAGCAACCTGGTCTGGTGGGAGGTGTCCCTGCCCAGGGCAGGGGTTGGCACTGGGTGGGCTTTAAGGTCCCTTCCCACCCAAACCCTTCTACAGTTTCCTTTTGTAGTGCTTCAGGCTAAAGGCCTGGACTATGAAAACCCCATATGTTTCTATTATTGGAAGAAGTTCTGTTTTGCTGTTTTCTTACCTAATCAAAGATTTTAGGAATAGTACTGCAGCCAAATAAACGAGACAAGCAGGTGTTAAGCAGAGCTGTGGTTAGACAGGATTTTGCTTTCAAGCCTGAGGTGAAGACAAAGTTGAGATCCCAAACCAGTTGTGTTGGGTGCTGGAGGGCGTGAGGCAGTGGTGCTGGCCGTGGCAGTTGAGGACAAATAACTGGCGTTTCAAAGTGAATATTTAAATGTGTCTGAATGCAGTCTCAGCTGTGCTGTGTCCCAGAGGCTCCAAGCAGGGTGATGGTTCCAAATCCCCGCGGATCATTAGCCTCAGGCAAGGCCTTGCACAAGGGTAGCAGAAGCATCCACGCTGGCTAATAATCCTTTGGGCTGGCAGAAGTGCTGATACTGAACCTGAATTTGAGCCCTGGGAGATTTTCTTTGCTTGATTTCCTCTGTTGGAACATTTTGCATTTCACCACCTCACTGTCCTCAGTAGACCGAGAGCTCTGTTTGGATGGAGACCTGTGTTCAAACAGCCCGGGCCACCCTGTTCACAGAGTAAACGTTAAGAGTAAACTGTGTGGAAACACATTTCTTGCTTCTCTCTGTGTCACCATGAGATGTTTACTGTTAACGTTTCTATTTAAAATACTGTTTTTAAAACAAGAATCAAGGTATTTGCACACGTCCTCAAAAAAAGCATTTAGATTAAGCTATTTTGGAAAAACAATAAAAATGGGAATGTACAGCTTGTAATACAAAAGTGTATTTGTTCTTAGAATATCAATAATAGTGTAAAATGCTGAGGCAATTAAGTTACTTTAGGCATTGATATTAAATAGTGTTCTCTTAGGAAAAAAAAAACATTTTTGCAGTGACTCTAGAGCTTTTTCCTTCCATCTTCAGAGTTAGTGTCTGTCTCCTGTCTCATTGAATGGGAACAGGTTGGGTTTTTTACTGGCATAGTTTCCAGTACCAGTAAATGAGAGTTCTATGGAAGTCATTTGTCATACTGTGCT
This sequence comes from Tringa tobata, assembly GCA_033628505.1. Classification (NCBI taxonomy): domain Eukaryota; kingdom Metazoa; phylum Chordata; class Aves; order Charadriiformes; family Scolopacidae; genus Tringa; species Tringa tobata. Next base: position 639,567 of record JAHREE010000192.1, read on the forward strand.
ATTTCCTCTCTAATGGGAGCTTTGATTCTGCTGTTAAGTGGTCTGGACCTTACTGGTTTTAGAAGAGATTTAGAGGAAGGTCGCCTAAATTGGAAGGATGTGACTTTTTGTGAAGCACCAATCTTTTAGTAAGAAACTGTTTTACCATAAGGAAAGGAATTATTCATTAATTATTTATTTCAGGATTTCCTTATTCATACATACATACAAAAATGGCACAGAGCACCCAAAGAATATCAGTGTTCCTGATTTGGCATATAGTCAACATGTAGTTTAAGAATGAGGTTTTTTAATTATTTTTGTGTAACAAATTACAAGAAAAGAATGAGCTTAGTAAGCTACTCCTGCATGTAGAAAGATTGCCCTGCAAGGAAAAGTTTTGTAAATATTGTATATATCTCTAGTTTTTGCTCAGATGCATGGTATGTTGATGTAATGCAGGTGGTGTATGCTAGCTCAGGAAATATATTTTGAAATTATCAGCAAACTTTTTGCCTGATAATATTCCTTTATATTGATATTATGGATATTACCCTTAGAATTCATCAGGAGGAAGGCCCAAGGGAAGTGCAGATAGTCTAATCGGTGGGTTTGGTTTGGCCTTTTTACTTTCTGTGATGCACCGAGTTAAAACCGTACGGTTTGATTCCCAGGTTGTGCCCTGTGAAGGTGACCTTGTGAGGCACCTTAGTGAAATTTATACAAGCCGACATGTCCCCCCGTGGTGAGTGGCATCTGAAAGGGCTCTGTTGTGCCAGGGTGGCCGGTATCTGCCAGCTCTGTCCCTGAGTGCTCGCAGGGCCCACAGACAGTGCCCGCTGCTCCTCCCGGTTCCCATCGGTCGAAATGTGTAACCTTTTATTTGATATATTGCAGTGCTTGACATGGTATGTGGAGCTGAACCCAACCTTTTGTTTCGTCTATTTTGGTTTATTGTTTAGAAGACATGCAATATCTGCCAGATGCTGCTCCCTAACCAGTGCAGCTTTGCATCACACCAGAGAATTCATCAACATAAATCTCCATACACCTGTCCCGAGTGTGGAGCCATCTGCAGATCTGTCCACTTCCAGACCCATGTCACTAAGAACTGCCTGCATTATACCCGAAGAGTTGGCTTTCGGTCAGTATAATCATTACTTCTGTTCTCGATTTATGTGTAATTTATGCTTTTAAATGTAATTGTGCATTTTCATAGGCATTGTTCGTAGAATACAGCTTCATGGGTGCAAGGTTGTCACGGCAACAATGCTATTAGTACTACAAATTTTGGAATAAATACCACATTGGGATTCTGCTTTGGTCTGGGCATCCACTTTTGTACATTATTAAATCAGAATATTGGCTAATCTCATCCAGCCATAAAATGTCAGATTCAGGACTTCACAGTTTACAAGGTCTAGAGAATTCAGATTATTTTCTTAATTTCAGGTTCTTAGAAAAAAACCTTCAGAGTTTTTTCAAAACATTGAATTTGAGATTGTTCTCTCTGGTAGAACAGTCATTTTGGGTATTTACTGCCGGAATTCATTGTGGAGATGCTGATGGGTGTACTGCACCTGCCTGGCTGCTCTCTTTCCAATCCAAGATTCCTCAGCTTTACAGTACTTGAAAATTACCTCTCTTATTCAGTCAGCCTGATCTTTTGATTCTTCTTTGTTACCCTTCAGTTTCCCTTTTATTCTTCTGTTTCCCTGTTAATGGCAACTCAATGAGAAAATGGGGATCAGAGGCATCTCACGGAAATGTTAAGTTTTGAAAGTCTTGAAAACCTGTTCTGTGTTCGGGTGTTGCTGGCAGTGGGTGGCAGGCGGCACAGGGAGAGGTGAGAAGAGCCCAGCTTTGCTCCGCAGCCCTGAGACGTCTCTGCTCCACCCTGCCTGGCTGGAGAAGGGCCATGTAACGTCTCATCAGCAGGCAGCTTCTTCCCTCTTTGGGTGCCACCACGTTTACTAGAGCAGCTGTGACATCTGCCAGGAGGGGAAGAAAGCACTTCCGCTGCATCCAGCTGGCCCTTCCCAGCCTGAACCCACAGCCTGGCACAGCTCGCAGCTCTTTGGGTTCTTCTCTGTTCTTCCCTCCCAAGCTGCAGTCAGTCTGTCTGCTCCTAAATTTCTCACATCTGCTACCTCCACACTCCTTCCCTTGCCTCTAGTCTGTTCCTCTGGGGTTTGGACATGGATAGAACTATCTTCAGGGGCTCTCAGCCTGCACCAGTAACGCCAGAAGACTCACAAATCCCCCACTGTGAATCTAAACTAAAGTTACTAAACTTTTCAAGGTGCGTCATAAACATCTCACGTCACCCCAAGTCAAAATTTCTGTGTATGGTGAGGCTAAACCACAAAATACCTCTGCAAAGAAAAGCCGTATCTGGCAGAGCTAATGTCTCCCTTCTTGGACTCCTCAGCATCTCCTGGTCATCACAGCACATTTGCTTGAGGAACAGCACGACCTGCCCTTCCAAAGGTCCTCTGTGAGGGAGTTCAGTTTGGTTTCAGTGAGTTAGGCTGGTTGTCTGAACCGAATCCACTGAAAATCTCAACCTTAAGTTTAATTCCGAGTTGCAAACAAGCAGCAGCTCCAGCAGTCCACGGAAGGAAGGCTCGGTCCTTAGGAGCTGTGTTAATACAGTGGTGGATGCTGAGGATCGTTTATTTTGTCGCATCACTAGAGAGTAAAGTGCAGGTGGGATGGGACGGGGAGGCGAGAGGTGACACCAGGGGGTAGGTCTGTCAGTGAGAGGGTGGTGCTCTCTACCGCTGTGCAGAAACACTCATCTCTCTAAACAGGGAATATCTTAACAGACCCAAAAAGGACCGTTTCCTTTAGAAAATGCATTGGTAAGTGGAGCCTAGATAGATACAAACTTGATTAATAGTATTAAGAATATAAATTAAGTGCTTGGAAAAGAAAGGGTGGCATTTCATAAAATTCAAAGATGATACATTTTAAAAGGAGAAGGGGATTCTTGAATGCAATGTATAACTGTATTTCCTGCTTCATTGCTGGCATAGTGCCCTAAAACAGTGTCAAAAATTATTTTATGTTTATATAACAACAACCATCCTACCATAATGCCAAAATTAAAATTTTGGAAGGATAGAGGCCTTCTACATTTAAATTGTAAAACTCTTACGGCAAAACACTGGTCAGTAAGAAATTTGTTCATTTGACAGGTTATTTTTGTAAGTGCTTGTTGCAGTGTGTTCTTGGGCTTGTTTGGTAGCATTTAGTACTGGAGATGTACAGCTCTGTGAAGGGACCATTGTGTATAGAAATTCTTATATACTAATATTAACTTGATTTTTTTAATCATTTCATTTTAGAATAGATGCGGAAAGGTCACAAATTTTCGACACAGCAGAAGTATGTTTTTGAAAACTATTTTCAGAATTCCAATCTGATAGATTGATTTGATTGTAGCGGTTTGGTTTAGTTGTCCTGAGTTTAAATCACTCTTTTTTTTTTTTTTTTTGGTTTTTAAATCCAAGCACTGATTTGATTCCATGTACACAAAATCATTACCAGTTTGTCTTCATTAAATCTAAGCAAGGGAAATGGTGGAAATGTGTTCCTTACTGGGTTTCCATTTTGGTTGGTAGTTTCTAGATTGCTGTGGCGTACCTTATACAATCCACTGCATGTCATAAAAATGCCTCTTTACAAATTTGCAGAGGATTTAAGCATTCTTTTTACAATCAGTAGAATATTCTTCTATCAGCCCCTCTATCTATTTTGTCATAATGCCGTAAAAACATCTTCTGACTTCATATCTCTTAGATTTTCAAATTAAATTTGGGAAATTTCTTTTTTCTTACTTTCTGCTACTCAAATCTGTGTTCGTGTTGATTCTTACCGAGTTGTTTAAATTGACAGAATGAGGTAGTTTAATCGAGTTGTATGTATATATGTTTATCTCTCCCACGTGCTTGAAAGTGAATGTTTATTCCGTGTCTTTGGGTACCGCTTCGAGCTGGGCTGAACTGACCCTTCTCCGCTCTTTTGCAGCTGCGTGCACTGCAACGTGGTGTACTCGGACGTGGCCGCCCTCAAGTCTCACATCCAGGGCTCTCACTGTGAAGTCTTTTACAAGTGTCCCATCTGTCCCATGGCGTTTAAGTCCGCTCCCAGCACCCACTCCCACGCCTACACCCAGCACCCGGGCATCAAGATAGGCGAACCAAAGTAAGCAAAACTCCGCTGCTGCGCTTCCTGCCTCTGGGTAACGTGTGAGATTGCCTTCTCTCCTCTGCTTGTCATCTTAGACATCACTTGCTGTACAGCCAGCAGTTTGTCACCCTGTTGGTAACTTGGGGAGTTCATGTAATGTTTTTAATGCCATAAGTTTTTAGCTGGCAGTTTACTTGGCAGAGGTTAAATTTCCATGAATGCAGCAACAGCAGTTCTTCAAACACTGTGCGCTACCAGAGAGTGGTAGAGTAATTGCCAAAGTGATTTGGACAGGCAGGTAGTGGGTTTCTCCTTATCTTTTAATTTGCTCAGCTCATCTGCATTTTTACTGTGAGTTAAGATAATGGGGGTTTGGAACAGCTAAGGCTTATCAGGGCTTATAAGGCAGTGATTTTCATAATGTCTGGTTGAAAAGGTGGGAAAAAGTTGGTTTTGTGGTTTTTTTTCTATTACATGCTCATAGACAGTCATCTGGGTGAACTGGGAACATCTGTTTTTCCAGTGTCGCCAGTTGAGGTGTGAGGGGTGAGGGTGCTGCTTGTGGGAGGTGGTGTTGGAAGTGGCAGTGTCCTCTTGGGCTGACCCCGGGCCGTTCTTGCAGGCTACAGCCACTTGCAGTACCCTGGTCTGTGGGCCACAGCCGCCTGCATGTCTGGCTGTGCTTTTCCTGCAGGATCCCTTCTCCTTTTTCTGTTTGCTCCATTATTCTTCATGAAACCACAGGTTTGGGGATGGTGGGATTTTTCCCACCCAGCGAGAAATGGGACCTTGTTTTAATTCAGGATGGTATCTTTGATGAGAGACTTTGAAATACCAACATTTAATCTAAAACTTGTTTCAGATTCCCATAAGTTTCATCAGAGAAACTGAAAGGTAGAGATCACTGTTTGTGTCAGACACTTCACCTGTGAAAAGCACAGAAGATTTCTTGAATTGTGCTTGGATCTGCTGAACTGTTTCTGATCAACTTCGTGAATTAAATATTTTGCATTAGTTTTCTTTCCATATAGATGTGCTTATAATTGTATTCTTTTATGAATTTATTTTTAGTATAAAAAGACTAAAATAAATTTTTATGCAGTACTTTTATAATGCATGGTAGAATCCATAGCTGAGTGCTGCTCTTAAGAAGGGCTGTACTCTTTAAATTTGCCAGTTTTATTCAGGATGCTGTTGTCAATGTATGCAGGGTGACAAGTAGGGTTTTTCCAGTCTTTGCAGTGTTTGCAGTTCTTTGCTTCTGTTCCCCAGGTACCTGTGGGTGGTACAGTGTTGCCACCAACTGACTGCTCTTTCACCATTTAATAAGGTCTGTTACAAGCTCTCAGGACCTGTGGATTCCTCAGAATTAGCTGCATGTATTTCTGCTACTCAGCAGCAATTTAAAAGGGAACTGTTTGTGTTTAGTTTAGTTAGTTTCTGAGGATATTTGTCACACATCTTGGTCAAGCTGACATCAGATGTTTGTAACATTGCTCAAGTTCTGGTTTATCTGTATAATGTTCTGTGTTAAAGTCACAGAGCAGCCCGGGTTGGAAGGGACCTCAGAAGATCATCGGGTCCAGCCGTTGGTGAGAAGGGGAGCTGAGATGGGATGGTCTAACACCCTGTCCAGCCCCGTCTTGAGAGCCTCCAGCGATGGGGACTCGCCACGTCCCTGGAGAGGCTGTTCCAGTGAGTGATTGTTCTCACTGTAAAACATTTCTTTTTTGTATCAAGATGAGACCTCTCCTGGTACAACTTGTACCCATTGGCCCTTGTCTTCTCCATGTGGCTCCTTGTGAGGAGGGACCCTCTGTCCTCTTTGTAGCCACCCTTTAAGTACTGGAGCGCTGTGATGAGGTTCCCCTGAACCTTCTCCAGGGAGAAGAGACCCAACTCCTTCAGTCTTTCCTCATGGGGCAGGTTCTTCAGCCCTTGATCATCTTGGTGGCCTTCCTTTGGACCCTCTCCAGTCTGTCCATGTCTTTCTTGAGTTGTGGGGACCAGAACTGGATACAGCGGTCCACCTGTGGCATGACCAGCACAGAGCAGAGCTGAGAAGGACTGTTGTATTTGAGGAAATACATTCACATTTTACCAATCTGCTGCTGCTGGTTTACTGTATTGTATTGACTGGCATCTCCATTGTGGGTGACTGGCCTTCATTTGGAAGCTTAACAGCTTCATTATTGGAAAGAAGGGATGTAATAGTCGGATGACACTATAGATACCACCACATAAGCCCAGATAAATTTTTCTTCTTCTAAAGTAAAAATTTTAAAAGAAGTGAAGGGTACAGTAGCCGCCCGTGTTTGGAGAGTGAAGTTGTTGAGTTCTCGTTGAGCATGTCAAAGGTGTCTAACCCTTGACTGTGAGTCTTGAAGCTCCCTGATGGCACATGTTGCGGGGCCGGGATCCAGATGTTCCTCTGGCCATTGCAGAGGTGCAGCCCGACACACATCCCACCGTGCCAGCACCTTGGGCTGTCCTGAAGGCAGGCTGGGGATGATCCCATCCCGAGGGACTCTGCCCTGTTCACGCTTCGCTGTTTATGGGAACTGGGTTTTATTTGTAAATACTTCTGGCAGTTACTGGAACGCTGTGATTTGCAATTACATTGCAAATGGGAGTTTCAGAACAGCTACAGGAAACTATTTCAGGCATGAAAAATGAAATTTCTGTGCAGTGATAGTCAGTGGGATGAAATGAGATTATTGTAACACAGGGAAATGGATGGCTGTCCTGTTGTTCAGCGTAGGTGTGCTATGGGAGAGAGCTTCGCAGAGATGCTGCCTGGGTTTTATGGGAAACCAAAGTTTAAATGTGATTTTCTTTTTTCAGTAAACAGTGTAACTTCATAGGAATGGCACTAAGAGATTTATCATGGCTGAGCTGTTTTTGGATATTAGAAAAGTTCTTGTTTATCAAGCCAAATTATGGATATGTACTGTACTATTGGTACAAAGTATATTATCCCACAAGTACCATTTTTTTAGAGAAAAAAATCATGGGAAGAAATACCATAGTCTGGTACAGAAGCTTTCAAAACACTAAACATCTTTCATGTCTGTATTTATTCTAAGGTAATAGTGAATTTGTTAATGGGAATTTTGAAAAGTGAAGAAGCATGCGTTCTGTGCCTGGTTTGGTGCCACCTCAGCATTCTGTAATCTGCTGCTCCTTACTCTAGATGCAGTAAGAGTCTGAAGCTTATAGTAGAATGTAGTTAATTTGATTAAATTATGTAACCCTGCGATGATAAATTCATATACTACAGACCTGAAGTCATTCCAGTGGATATCACTGTCTGGTTCCACCACAGAGGATAAAGCAGTGGGTGCAGTGGCACGTGGTCATCAGAGGATGCAGTGTCAGTAACAGATTGATCTTAGCATATCTTCTGACAGGCTGGGACCACCTGATACACCACAAAAATAGTACTTTCCATGGTGGTTAATAAAATTAAGTGTACTATTTTTCATTATTTCCAATATTTGGACTGACTGAATGGCTTGGAAATCAGAGCAGTGTCCCTGTCCTTGTCATCTCCAGGCACAGCACAGAATGGTCTTTAGAGCTCGTGAACAACATGCTGTTGATGGTAATTGCTCAGAGAGATATAGAAGGGACTGGGAACATTATTGTGGATAATGAGAAAGTTCAGCATTCCAGCAAGCAGGGTTTGTTGTGTTGGTTTTTTTAATGGAAAGTCATTCTTGAGGAGAGAGCTGAGCCTGGAGTGGGTGGGATGAGGAGTTGGGCTTTCTCAGGGGAAGTGCCTGGTTAGGGTTTCTTTTACATGAGCAGAACGTGTTCTGCAGCCCCACCGCTGCCAATGGCTGATGGGTTACACTGCCCTCTCCTCCCATCATTGTGGCGGATTTCTATGTTACTTCTCTTTCACGTGTCATTTCATTTTCATTCATTTTCCAAGTTAACAAAAAGTATGAAGTTTCTGAAAGAATAGAATTATGTACTGGTTATAACCAGGCACATTCGCAGGTTGCAGTTTGAAAGGCTGATCTTGTTACTCACCTTTAGTTGTCAGGGAAATCATTCTGAATACAATCAAACACACAGATAAGCAAAAAGCAACAAGCAAACTATCAAGTAAATAACTACCTAGAATCCAGTTGAAACTATACTTTTCATTCCAAAAACATCAGCAAAATGAAACCTGCTTCAAACTATTGTCGGGTGGCGGTTGCAGCATTTAGATCAGAGGGTTATATTTCTGGTTTCCCTGTGGTTTTTGTCTGGTGGATGGACACTTGGCAAGGATGTGCTAAAAGTACTATTTTCAGGTTGTTTAATAATGTTCTTAGGATTTTGTGATACAGGATTTTGGCTGTCATATTCATTTTCAGCGACTATGCTTTTAGTGTCCAGTACTCACCTAGTTCTTTGTTAATTAGTGTATCTGTTTCCCTGCATTGATTCAATAGAGAGATTCTTAAAGGCTTATAACTGCAAAAAGGGAAACACCATCCTGTGAAGTTTCAGCCTCAGAGCATTAACGGGGTCCAGGCCTGGCAGTCAGGAGCTTCAAACCATATACGTCGCCAAAAAGAAATTTGTCTTGAAATATGTTACCTATAATGGTGGAATCAATCACTCCCTTAAAACATGTTGCCTTTGCAGCCTGGAACAGGTATAATGTCCTTTAGTTAGAACGTGCAGTCAGAGACTGAAGAGATGTGACTGTCAGAGTATCCTGAGCAGATGTTGGTGTATTATATATGTGACTGGCATATGCTGCTGTTTTCTGGCTTCTTGTTTGCACTTTTTAATGATTTTTTTTTTCCATTCTTCTGTTTTTTTTCTACTGCTCCCATATTTTGAAATTGGAGGATGTTTTGAATTAGCTTAATTTTAACTTTTTCTAGGCAGTGTGAAATGATTGCTTAAACGTGTCAGATCTTATCTCTGCTGAGAAAAAAAGTTTACATCATGATTCTTGCAAATAGATCATCAACATGACTGACATTGTTTATTGTACTTCTGTTTTTAGAATAATATATAAATGCTCTATGTGTGACACTGTGTTTACTCTACAACCTTTGCTCTATCGCCACTTTGATCAGCACATTGAAAACCAGAAGGTGTCTGTTTTCAAGTGTCCAGACTGTTCTCTCCTATATGCACAGAAACAGCTTATGATGGATCATATCAAGGTGTGTAGGCATCTTCTCTTGTTTCCTTCCTAGATACCATGTGTCGTGCAATGTATGCTGTGAGAAAGTACTGTAAAAAGGCACAGAACGACAAGGCGACTGCTCAGAGAGAGAGAGGTTAATTATTCCAGAAAAATAATTCATGAATAATGCTCTCAAATGTTAAAATGTTATGTGTATCTGTGATGTAATCTGTAACTGGGTTTTTCTCTATGAACGTTGGGGTTTGGTGTACGAGGAATATCTCAGTGCACTGCATTCCACAGATCATTTTATCAAAACAGTAACGGCGATAGTGAAGGAAGTTAGTCCAGTCCTAGTAAGTGCTGAGCCTTATTTATAGTGTTCTGAGTATTATTCTAGTGTTAGGGGCCAAGAATGCTGAGCATATTTTAAAACCAAACCTTTGATGTTCAGAATTGACCGTTAGGAACAAATATGTTTCTTGAATAGAGACATAGAGGTTATTTGTGTGTGTTTGCATACGAACATGAACACATACAAGCTTTGAAAAAAACTCCAGGTTTTTCTCAGAAAGGTCCATATAACTGAAGAAGATTCACTGTCGTCCTTGCAAATCCTTGCAAATTAAGAATTAGCAGTCCCCTGGCTACAATTTCTTAGCTGTGTATTTTAAATATGCTGCTTTACTTTGTGTTATATGTACCGAAGCTGGTAGCAGTGCTGAAATTTCTTGTGCCTTATTAACAAGATCCAGAGCCTGGTACCAGTTGAAGTTATTTACAGCATTGCAAAGTGTCTCGGTCCAGGGTGGTAGCACTTAATTTGGTGGGTTTCTCCTGCAGGGACACATAAGGCTTAGTAAAATTTGTATAGAGCAGTGGAAAACCAGACAGCTTTCTTGTTGGCTAACACCATCATTCTGCATTTCAGTGTCAACTATGAAGGTGTGTTGAAACCAAGATCACAACTTTTGAAAAAACAGTTGGTCTTAAAGCCAATCTTAAACATTCAGAAATATTTCTGAACTAGTTCTTGGTTACTATAAGAATCGTCTCAGATTTATGCCAGATACCTTAAATGGTCCTCTTTTGGCTTTAGTGTTCCAAGCCAGTATTTGTACTTTCAGCTAGTATTTTTTTAGCATGTTTCACTATAAATGAGTCAGACATTTTTGAGAAATTACATGTGCAGTAACAGTATTACTGCTTTTATTCAGAATTGCTCATGCTTTTACCTTTAGGATGTGTGTATAGTAGTAGGGACAGCAGCAGACAAGTACAAATTGGACTTCAGTTAAAGGGAAATGAAAAAAAAAAACAGTGACAAGGTGCAGATAAACACAGAAGGGACTTGGGGAGAGGATGAGTGCCAGACAAGGGCAGAGCTCAGCACAAGAAGTAATTGTTTGGTGTGGCTAGACATCAGCCATCAAGGCAGAGAAGACCTGGCTGAAAACAGAACGGAAAAGGATAGAGAGAAGCTCAGAAGGAGGTTATTTAAAGCTACAAAAAAAACCCTAGAATAATTCCTGCAGATGTGAATGGTTCTTCTTGGCAAAATGTATGTCTCGTTTCCCCATGGCTCTCATCCTGCCTAAAAGGCAGCCCCCTCCTCTACTGTACAGCTTCAGTTCATTCTTAGAGCCAGGCCTGTGTGCTTTGAATTTTAATAACATTTTAGTTTTTTTAATTACTGGCTTTTCTTTTAAAAGTTGTTAAATAGAAGAACACGTTCTACAGCTGAGGCTAATACTTCCTGTAGAGGCAGTGTGTAGTTCCAAAGCCACAGGATTTATGAAGGAACTTCATAATGAAGTATCGTAGAGGAGTATCAGAGTTATATTCTTACATTCTCAGAATGGAGAATGCACTGAGTGGGGTTTGTTTCTGAGATTACTCCTAGGAAGAGTAGTCACGTTTGGGATGGCTAGTCTTGTAGGTGCAAAGGAGCCCTTGAGAGTGGGATCCCTCTTCATCAGCGTCTTGACTCTGGGCTGCAGTCACCTTTGCTGGCCCAGAGCCCACTGACTCCTTCCTGGTGTGTCCACCTTCACATAGAGAACTCCAACAGGGCTGAAGGCCAGGTCTTCCTCAACCGGTCACCTTTGTGGTAGGCTGAGGTAGCACCAGCCTGTGACACGGGCTGCAGGCACTGGGGAAGGAGGGGGTGGAAGAGTTCTTCCTTCTTACTGTTAGTTTTCCTGAAGTCTAGAAATGAATCAGTGAGGAGGCATCACTACCTGAGAGCCTCGGGGTGCTTGAGAACAGCTTGGTGGGCACCTCTCAGCTCTCCCCTGGTGCAGGGACCCCACCAGCCCTGCACACTGCTGCCTCTAAGGACTGTTAGCAGCAGTGCCTGACGTCAGGGTGTCATAACCTGAGCTCGGGGTAAGACAGGGCTTAACTCAGCCTCAACATAAAATATTAATGTACCCTAAACAATACAGTGGCCTGATGGTTCCACAGTTGCCTTTTCTTGTCTTATTTACCAATGTGCCAAGTCAAAATTTGTCAGTAAAAACCTTTCCTCCTTGGAAATCTCTAGTCCCGTAGTTTGAAATGAGGATACTCAGCTAATGTTAGGTAAGTAAAGCAAGAAATTAAACTTAACATAAAGTGCCTCTTGAGCCCTTTTTTCCTCCCTATTAAACAGCAATTTAAACTTAACCTAAAAACTCTCCTCTTTTTTTTGGTGAAAATGTCTAGCCACTGAAGAACACTTCTCTGTAGCTCCGGATGGTGTCTGTTAGTGCTGTTACTGGTTTCTCTTTATGCTAGGCCTTGCCTTTGCTTAATCATGTTGCTTTAAGTTAAGAATGTGATCTGACAATAGTATGACAAAGGAGTAACTGAAGACTTTTGATTCAGAGGGTCTTTGTGTTTTGTCAATACAACTGTATACGTCTATGTTAGTTTTGTACTTTTTTTTTCTCTTTTATTGTAGTCTATGCATGGAACTCTGAAAAGTGTTGAGGGGCCACCAAACCTGGGGATAAATCTGCCTCTCAGTACTAAACCCACAACTCAGAACTCGGCCAGTCACAACAAAGAGGACGCAAAATCTGTCAATGGAACAGAAAAGTTGGAGAAGAAATCTCCATCTCCCATGAAGAAAGCGGAGCCTAAAAAAGTGGCAAATCCTGGCTGGACCTGCTGGGAGTGCGACAGGCTCTTCACTCAGAGAGACGTCTACATCTCTCACATGAGGAAAGAACATGGAAAGGTAAATGAATAACACTCAGTTACAAGGAAGTGAACTAAACCTGAAATATGAAGTCATTCCTTTCCAAGTTCGGTTGTGTTTATGCAAATAATTCCTTTTAGTTCTGTCGTTATTCTTCTTTGTTCTTATGTCTGTTTCATCTTTCTCTCTTTGGCTACTTAGTTTTTGTCATTTTCTACATAGTTCTACTGAGAAAATCCACACGCTCTTACTTAATTGTAGACTTGTTCATCCAGTACCAGAATTTCAAGATGGAAAGAGTGAGAGGTGTTCCAGTATTTCGTCCAAGTCATCTAACCCGATGCAGGTTCTTACTTCTTCCTTTGTGCCTTCTCAGTTCCCTCTCCCTCTTGAGAATTTGTCAACTGTTAGACTTAGGGAATGGAGTCTTGTTTTGTCAGCCCAGTGAGTGGCAAACAGCATTTCATTCTAAAGGCAGACTCGCTCCGAGGTCAAGCCATGCCTCTAATCTCACACTTGCAGGTTCAGCCAACAAGTCAGTCGAGTTTTGTGTTTAAACCGGCTGGATTTGAGACAGTTTACTTCATGCTCTGGCATCCTCTGCTGGTGGGCCCTGCCCTGCCCTGTGCACTAGTGAGAGCAATACGATTCTTTTCTCAGTTGGGAAGCAGGGAATTAAACTAATTTACTGCACAAAAGGAGCAGAGCTGGAAGGGATAACAGACTTCTTTGCCTAAGTGGAGAAGAATGTGGCTGCCCCATCCTTGGAGGGGTTCAAGGCCAGGCTGGATGGGGCTTTGAGCAACCTGGTCTGGTGGGAGGTGTCCCTGCCCAGGGCAGGGGTGTTGGAACTCAGAAACTAAAGAGCTTATTTAGCTCTTACTAAAGAGCTAAACTCAGAGCTGCAGAAACTAAAACATCCAAAGTCCTGTTTGGGTGTCTCTCCGGAATCTTCCCAACAAATGTAGAAGGAGTGGGCTGTCAGGGATGTTACCCCCGGTGCCCTGGGAGGGTCCTGCCAAGCATCGTCCTCCTGCTTTTCTGAGGAAATGCTGGATGTGTCCGCACTGCGTGGTGGCCTCAGCAGAGAGCCAGTGCAGGGCTGGCTCTCCACACAAGCCCTAACATCACCTCACATTCCATTTTATTTTATAATTTTTCCCCAGAGCAGTGCAGTCATAAGCATACTGCAAATCTATATTGCAAGACGTGTTGATTAATGCATTAGCGTTAATGAGCGTGCTCTGTGTGTACGCACTGTAAGGTTTTCACCTTTAACAATTTAAGAGCAAAATATGTTGATTTCCTTTTGTTTTAATTGGCCTTTAAACGTGAAGAGGAAGTCCAGGCTGAACAGCGCTGTGCCTCTGACAGCGTTGTGTTGACCAGCCCCAATAAAATTACCATATCCTGTTCCCTAATGGGCTGCTTCACGCCTGCCTGAGTGACCTTTCAGAACGGCTTTTCTTTCCTGCCCCCACACTCCATGTGATGTTGGTCTGGGTAGTGAAAGGTTTCTCATCTCACTGGAACCACTCTGACCGCTTTAGCCATTCCAGACATCACTTCTTCCCGTGCACGGACCTTCCACCCATCACTCCAGACTTGGCAGTAAATGGTAGTTTTCAGTGGTGCCATCACTGCTGCAGATCTCCACTGCCTGCTCTGTAGCTGTTCGGGGCAGTGTGGCCGTTAGCATATGAACATCAGCATAAAGCTCAGCACTCGGAGCACAAATATAAGATGAATGATTCTCAGCTCCTTAAGCATTTCTGTATGGCTTGAGTGGTTAGGATTGAGAATTATTTATTATTATTATTATTATTGATTAATATTAGGCACTCATGTCATATTAAAGTGTCCATATGGATTATTGTGCATCTCTAGTATTCAGGAATTTGTCACTTCCTGAGAAGGTAAGAATAAGTGACCCTTTCTGTTATTCTGTGAAGAAAATCTTTGCTATTGAGTGCCTTGGAACACAGGGACAGGTTTGGATGGACTCTCCAGAAGAGTCAGGAAGGGTCCAGTTTCAAACGTTGATCCAAGTCTTTTGTTCAGTGGCCTCAGTTGGAATAGTAGAATAAAATCTGTTTTTTTCACTTTCCCAATAAATGCAGGAAAGAGAATGTTACTGAGACTATGAAGGAAAACTGTGATCTCTGCTAGAGCAGGAAAAAACAATCCAAGGAACCTGATTTCCCTTCTAGGCACTTGACTGCATGAAACTACTCCTGTTGATAAGACGTGAGTTCTAGGACTGATGGAATTTAAGGGACAGGGCCATGCTATTCACTCTTGGGGCCTGTATAGTCTGCAGTTTGGGAGATGTTACATCTTCAGATCCTAGAGCTCTTGGGACCACGTTCAGCTGGAATGACATGGATGGAGACCACTCCATCCTTTGCAGCTTCCTTCCTTTTCTTCCTCCTTCCACCTAACAAACTGTAGTATAAAACTCGCAGAATCCCCCAAAGAGATGGCCCTCAAGTTGGCATCGGACCGTTCCTCTCATTTCTTCATGCCTTTTCCAAGATGTGTTGGTGTGTCAGTGTCCATAACATTCTGTTGCAGTCCCTACCACGTGCTCTTCCACCCCTCTGGTAGGTGACTGGTGATTTCCCAGTCAGGAGTGGCAGACATAGGCTGGTGATGGGAAGGCAAAGATTATAGTGAAAGCCAGTCTCTCCCCGTACTGCCTTCTCTGAGCCAGAAATAATCCGCTCCTCTTCCCTGCTTCCTTGGTGGAAGGAATTCTCTCCATCCACAGTCTGTGCTACCGGTTTCCAACTGGTGATACTGTGTGTACGGCTCACGCTGGCCACACACCTCTGAAAGAGGCCCATGTCCTCTGGCTCCTGCTGGAGGAGTGTGTGTTCTTGGAGACACAGAACCAGGCAGCAGTTAAGTCATGTTTCTTTCCTGTTGTTAAAAGGTTCAACACATGGCATTACTTTTACTGAGCTTTTTTAATTAATGCATTTTTCTTCTTTCTTTTTTTTAAGCAAATGAAGAAACATCCATGTCGACAATGCGACAAATCTTTCAGTTCATCCCACAGTTTATGTCGTCACAATCGTATCAAGCACAAAGGCATTAGGAAGGTTTACACATGCTCGTAAGTTCTACTTTTATTTATTTAGAAATGGAGTATAAACCAACAAAAAATGCTGTTAGTTGAACTTCTTTTTTTGATTGTGTAAAAGCCAGCATGCCATTCATTCAGATGTATTTAAATAGATGGGCAGCCCAAACCCTTGAGGCTGTCCTGCATGCGTAACCCCAGCAGGCTGCTGAGAATGCAGGTACATAAGGTCTGCTGCTCTCTTTTAGGGGCTTTGGTGGGCAAATCTGGGACTTCACTGAGCTGAGAGTGAGCGTGGCTGATGGTTCTGCAGTGGGTAACTGGGTTTTCGCTGGTCTCTCAAATATACAGCCCACTGTTCTGATCTGCAGGGTTCAGAGGGGATGCAGCTGGTGCTGTGCGGGAGAGCAAAGCACAGAGAGATGAGTTTGTGCTGCTGCTCAGTTTGAGGTTGGAGAGGGAGCTGGGGAGGAATCACTAGTTCCAAGGAGATAAAGTATTTGGATTTGAGTGCAGAATTAGGTGTTGTTTGGAGCTGGCATTCATCCCACATGGAAGGCGATGGCTTTCCCGATGGAATTTAAGTTAAGGACAACTTGGGACAGTGTCTAATAGAATTACAGTTTGGTGATGTTGCCAGAGGTCCCAGAAACAAACTCAGGTGCTCCCGGGTTTTATTCTGACTCACACTTTGTACTATTTTGGACATTATTTTCAGAGAACTTCTCATTTGTTCTGAGTATAAATTGCTCAAACATTTCTACTTTTATTTGGTAGTTATGCTCATTTTCTGGTCATACCTGTGCAATTGATTGGAAAAATATTGTCGCTGTCTTTAGTAGATTGTATTCTAGTCTGGATTTATTCACTAGTCCTATTTACATTCTTCTGTATATTCTTTTGTTAGGCGTGACGTTTGAATCTGTGCATATCTGCTTTGTGTTCATGTAGGCACTGCCCAGATTCAAGACGGACTTTCACCAAGCGGTTAATGTTGGAGAAACACATTCAGTTGATGCATGGCATTAAGGACCCTGATGTGAAAGAAATGACTGAATCGGCCAATATGGAAGAAAGGGAAGTAAAAGAAGACACAAAGGTAATCACTGAGAAGATTCGTTCCGTCATTGAGAGTGAATTTTTGTGGGTTTATGTCTTTAAATAGGTGAAGGTATTTTGATCCCATAAATGTCTGATCCTCTGTGGAGCCCAAAAGAAAAAAAAAGAATTGTTACGTTCAGAAATCAACAACATTTTTTAAGTGTTCTAGGCTCTATATGATAAAGAATTTCACCTGTCTAGAATTTCACCCAGCATGTCCAGAGCTGAGAGCGGAGACACAAACATATCTGTTCTTTAAAATGTCCTACTGGCCTTTACAGGACTCTCTTTCAGCCCAACACATTGTCGTCTTAAATAAGTGTTGAAAATATGGCAGCTATGAACATTGTCTTTGTAATCATCACAGAGCATTTCTCAGCTACATGGGATGCAGAGGATTCTCAAGAAATACTCATGTCAGAATGAAGAAAATATAAAAAATGATCAGTTCAATTAGTTTTAAAAATCGTGCATGTTGATTCAGCCCTTGGCAATATGTTAGTTTGGTTACTAGCAACCAGGAGATAATCTATCAAGTCAGATCTCAGGTATGAAATAATATTAAGTAATTAAAACGCAGTTCCAGAAGGTAGTGCTGAAAAGTTCTTGGGCTGATACTCTGCAGTCTGTGCACAGCTGAATTCTCACGGGGGGGTGTGTTTGGATGCAGTTACTCTGGCAAATATCTACTCAGGTTTATACAGTGTAATAGATACTGTACCTCTATCAGACCTGGCAAAACAAATTTTATGTGCAGTTTATAGTAAAGAAAACCCCCGGTTTTCCAACATGTAAAACATATATTTGCTTGTATTATTTCAAATATTATGTTTATCAGAGTTGTACTGGAACATACCAAAGGGAAGTTTTTTAACGTTTGCAAGTCACACATAGTTATGAAAAGAACTGTGTGGTTTTGCTTACCCGATATACCATTTATGGCATTTTTTAGGTTCCTAGTCCAAAGCGTAAACTGGAAGAACCCGTGCTGGAGTTCAGGCCTCCGCGAGGTGCAATCACTCAGCCGCTGAAGAAGCTAAAGATAAATGTTTTTAAAGTTCACAAGTGTGCTGTGTGTGGCTTTACCACAGAAAATCTCCTCCAGTTTCACGAACACATTCCTCAGCACAAATCCGACGGCTCCTCCTACCAGTGCCGGGAGTGCGGACTCTGCTACACATCCCACGTGTCCCTCTCCAGGCACCTCTTCATCGTGCACAAGCTGAAGGAGCCCCAGCCGGTGTCGAAACAGAACGGCTCCGGGGAGGATAACCATCAGGAGAACAAACCCAGCCAGGAGGAGGAGTCGTCCGACAGCTCGGCCTCAGACAGGAGGTGCAAAGTGTGCGCAAAGACGTTCGAAACTGAAGCGGCCTTAAATACCCACATGCGAACACACGGCATGGCCTTCATTAAGTCTAAAAGAATGAGTTCAGCTGAAAAGTGATGGGGTCATCTGGGACGCAGAAATCTCTCTCCACATTGGAACACTAAGGACATTTTTGCTACAGAAAGCTCAAGGTGTAACAGTGTTAACAGTACTGGTCAGGCTGTTGCAATATATTCCGCATAAAAGTGTGCCCTTCACCTCATTGTCTGTGCCCTCAAACCATTGAAGCAGTATTTGAGTTGAAAAGAGTTTGTATATATTTAAACTAATAACTTTTATACTTTTTGTTATGTGTTTGTATTGGTATCTAGTGGAAAATTTGGGTTCTTCTTCTAGTTTTGTTTCTGTTTTTTTTTTCTAGTAAGTTTCTTTAAAACAGAGTTCTGAATGGGGGGCAGTTCCTTGGGTTCTCGTAAACTGTGTCTTATTTGAATGCTTCTGGGGGAAGGCTTAGCCAATGGATGTGCATCGGGAGGCAGCGTTGGAAGACAGTGGGGAGGGCAGGCCGGGTAAGGGGAGATTTTAAATTCTAAGAACTTGTGCTTCTAAATGTCTAAGGAAGCTTTTAAACTTTCTCTTAAATATATATATTATTAAAAAAAAAAAAAGAAGAAGAAAACATACGGCTGCATATGTCACATGCAGTGCTGTTTTTAGGTGGCAGCACCAGAAGGGGTGCAGACCCCCTAGGATGATAAAGTACTTTTGGAAAGTATAATTGCACAACTCTATGTATCATGAAGTGATTTTTTTAGGCCATCAGGTGCTTGTGATCAAAGCTCAAATTGTTACAAAAGGGCTGGGCTGCTCTGGATTTAACAAATAAGATGTAATTAGAGGAATAGGTTTATAATGATGATGTTTTTTTGTCATGTAATTTATTAAACACTATATAGAAGTGAGTACACGGCATTATGTATTTTCCTTTATCTCTGGCTATTGAAAGGAAATAGCATTCCCTTGCTAGAGGGGTTGGTACATCCCAACTCCCTGTGCTAATGCCAAACGTTCTGGTGCTCGGTGTCACACGCAGCCACAGCCCTCCCGAAGCTCCCACTCCAGCCCGGGGGGGTCACCGGGGCCTTCGGCTCCCGCACAGACCGCGTGAAGCTCCTTCAGCCGTTTCAGACTGTGTTAATATCACTAATTGCGCTTTCACAAAGTACAAAGAGGTACCATCCTGTCCCTTTCATATATAGTTCTCTGTGAGAGTTATATTTTTGGTTTGTTTTTGCATTTTATACCTTGTATGTATCCCTGAAAAAAATTTTTGTACTTTTTTTTAAAACAACTTGTGTATATATAGATAGCTGCATGGTACGCGGTAGTAATTGTTCGGTTCCTTAAAAGTCTTGCTGCTGTCAGATGTTACTATACACTATGTCCATTACAACTGTATTAAACACATTTCATATGTAAATAAATGTGGAGCATTTTGCCCCTAAAGATTTGTGAGATTCTGTTATTTATCATTAAATTTTAACAGTTTAAAAAAATGAAAATGTTTGAAAAAATACACGTCCTTCTCAGCCACCTCTGTAAAACTTCTAAATCCCTCTGGAAATGATGTATGGGGAACGTTAGTTCTGCTTTCTCCTTTCATCCTCATTCTTCCTTTGGTTCGTTGGTGGATGCTTGTTACCCCACTTGTATTCCCAGCACATCAATAGTGGTGAGGTCCTTCCGCATCCTCCCTGTCCCACCGGGGCCACGGGGCCTCATGGTGACTTGCGCTGCCATCACTGCCCTCTCCATGGCCCGTCTTGCTCCTCAGCACTGGTTTGGTGCTGTGCACTCAACTGTACAACAAAGGAGTTGTCACTATGCAGAATGGTGTTTTGTATACAGTCAACAGATAATAAAAATTAAATTTTCACAGCCATTACTAACGCTGCTGTTTCTTTTCCCTTTTCACTCTTGTACATGCGAGGGATGCTGTGAACCGGTGGCTTGAGTCAGAAGTTGGTGACAAGTCATCTGAAAGCTGTCGAGCACGATGTGAAACCAAGGTCACAGCCCAGCTCCCAGGTCCCACACTGCCACTGGTACCACATGTGCACTTCGCCCCAGCCGGTGAGGGAAGCTCAGCCCCTCGGCTGCTGGCTCTGTGCAGTTTTAACTGGAAAATGGATTTAACTCTCCTTCTAGTGATCTCTGGAAAGGTTTAAGGGCCTTGAAGTGCCCCGTAATCTCCAGATGCGTTTCTGTCAGAGCTTGTACACACCTGGGTATGGCAGGAGAGTGTAACTTTTCCTCCAGGTAATGGTTCCTTTTCATGGGCAGGAATCCATGAAGGGAGGAGAAGGGAGGGAGCTCTTCTGAGGACCACAGCTTTTTCCAAATGCCAGACTCGGGACAGGGGATTTAGGGATTTAGCGTGACAGTTAATACCACCATGTTTCTCACATGGTATTTCTTGCCTCATCCTCCAGTTCCTCCAGATGTTGGGGCTTTTCCTTCTGTTATCTTCTGAGTAATTCAAAATTCCCAGGTATTAGTAATTAATATTACCCTGTTGGGTACCGCTCTCTCCCCAAGGACATCTCCAGGGTCCAAGCAGTGATGCTTCTGCCCGTTCCCTTTCAAGACCCTTCTACCTGGAAACTGCTCTTGCCCAAGCAGAGATTTCCTGCCAATGGCCAACCAGTTTGTTTATTGCTGTCTTACCTGATCTTGGGCAAAGAAGGTTTCACATTTTGTTTGGCTGCCCTATGCAGAAATGGTGGCTCCTTTGCTGCTGGAAGCCCCTGGGTGTGTGTCTGTCGTGGTCCCAGGTGTGTTGGGCTCGTCCCCATGGCCTTTCTGAGGGGGTGAGCTCTCTCCAGGATTTCTTGGCACACAGATGTTTTGCTGAGGGGTTTGTAGGGGCTGGCTGTGGTGCAGTGGGTGCCAGGCATCGTGCCGGGGGGACATGCAGCATGGTGGGCTGTCCTGGTGTCCCAGGTTGTTCCCAGGGCTGGTGTACGCAGGGTGTTTGGGAAATGGCACGGAAATGGGTCAGTGAGGCTGTAGTACATGAGGAATAAACCAACACAGGCCACTCGGGAAGGGTTTGGGACCATCCTGGCGGGGACAGGCGCAGTGTCACCGGCAGGAGGGCAGCAGCAAATGGCGGCCGGGAGCTGAAGATGGCGGCCGGGCAGCGTGAGGCCGGGCCTCAGCTTTGTCTTGGGGCCGCGCTGAGGCACCTTCCAAAGCATCCTACTTGCCAGTGACAAAATCAGCGTGGAAAAAGGCTATGAGGGGGGCAGGAAGGGACAACAGGCAAGGGAAGGGGGACAGAGGGTCAGGCAGAGCTGCCTGGCTCCCCACCATCAGCCCCACAGCGGCTGGGCCCAGGCAGAGCTGGGGCAGCCACCGTGGGCTCAGGGAGCAGCAACCATGGCCCCCCCACTGGCAGAGAGGGTGCCGCAGGAGCGGAGCACGGGTGGCCACGGTCTCTGCACGTCCAGGCTCCTCTGGGGTTCTCTTTATTTCTGGAAAGTGTCTCACAGACGCACAACTCCACCTGCCAGAGGCCCAAACGTTCTCAGTTCCTCACCTCTGCCTGTCTGTGGGGAATTCAGTACGGCAGATCTATTTAGTTTTAAAAGGATTTTTATATAACTCTGACCTTTTCATTCTGTTAATATTACCTCTCTCAGCACCCCTAGCACACACACGCAGCTGCCAGGCCAATGACGGGACACAGAAAAAAAACTATTTTATTTTAAAACCTTTGTCAAATATTAGGGCAGTTCAGGAGTCAATTTTTTGTATTTGAATTTCAGATTATCACTAAAAGGTTATGTGTCTCGGTGCCCAGAAGGAGGAAGGGTGGGTGAACAGAGTGAGGAGAGAGATAAGGATGGAACATGGCGAGCGGAGCGGGCAGGAGCCCTGCCTGACCCACGTCCCCAGGCTCCCCATCCAAACCAGGCACCACAGAGGGGGCAGCAGATCCCCACAGGCGCGGAGGTCCCCGTCCCCACTGAAACCATCACCTGGGGGGCTGGTGCCACTGGCGGCAAAGCCCTGTGCCAAAGCACCCCCTCTCCTCCTCTGCTACAGGGTGTTTTGGAAGGCAAGGCATTGGAAATTACCCAAATCCATCTGGAAAAAGGGCTGGAGGCACTGAAGTTTTCTTCTCTGACCCCCCCGGTTCCTACTTTGAAGGAAAAAATGTATTTGAAGCAGTAATGTGACTATTAGCAAAATAATCCGAGCGTTGTATCCCTCACAGATATGTTCCCCTAATGTGATTTGGCAGAAGCCTTTATCCACTTCGTTTATTTTATATTCTCAAATTCTGCTATTTTGTATTCAATGATTCCGACGTGGTGGCGGGGATATGGATGTGCTGCATTATCTGTATTGCTTTTCCCGCGTCCGACCACCTCTTGGCCGGCTCTGCCACGGCTCTGCTGCTCAGATTGATATCAAAGGGCAAGTATGACAATATTTCCTGCTTTAAGTGACTGTCACTTTCTCAGTTAAGATGCAGAGCAATCAGGCTGTAATTGGAGGAGCTACTGCCTCAAAATATCACTTGGTCATTACATTTACATACCGTTGCTGTTGGCAAAAGGAGCAGAGCCCTTCAGATGCCAAGAATCATCTCTTCATCACCAGTGTTGCTGCTGATGGTTTGCCTTGCTGCGATGCTTCCCAGACACAATGTGCTCCGCTCCTGTAATTCAAGCACTTCCCAAATGCTCATAAAAGTCAAGGCACAAGCATCAAATCACAGCCTCTGCGGCCAGAGGCCAAATTCCTCTCCCCTGAACTCAGTGACCAGGGGCAGAGCATGTATCTGGTGCTGTGATTCAGGTCTTCAAGCACCATCACATATGTCATTTCTGTTTTCCTGGGCAGTGTTTCAGCCTCAGCTCTTCAGTGCAGTTTAAGCAAATAGCAGAGTAAATGAGTATTTACCATCAGCCAGCTTGGCTGCTGGGACAGCACTGCTCATCCCCCCAGATAATGCAGTTACAGAAGAGAGAAGAGATCGTGGAAAAGTCATAACTAGTTCAAGATACTGAGGTGACAAGAGATGAAATGCTCCTGAGGTCAGGCTGAGGGAGCTCCCAGGCCCTTCCGGCAGCAGTTCCAGTTAAGCCAGGCCATTTTCTAATGATGTGAGGTTCAGCTGTGCCAGAAGTGCACCGGCCACAGCCCAGGGAGGCAGCACCAGAGCTTTATCTCACTCCGTTTTAATTTTTATTTTTGTGTGTGTTTTATAATGCGCATAACATTTTAATATAGTAGTACATTTATGTAATTTATAAATAAATAAACATACAGATATTGGGGATGCATGCTCAAAAATTTTTTACTGATGGGGTGTGTGATCGAAAACTGCTGTAAGGAGACATCGGTCTCCTGGCACTGTGGAGTGAGACACAAAAGCTTTCACCGTGGACAACAGCAGGCCTGTTTTTGCAGGAAATGCTTGTGGGTTGGGGGCTGCTGCCAGTGATGCCAGGGGGCACCGGGTCCCTCCCGGAAAGGCAGGAGCTGTGCTGGGGGGCAGAACCCACCCCAGCCCTGGGAGCAGAGCCAGAGCCCCCTCGGGAATGGCCCCGGAAGGCATCAGACATCCGCACCATGCACAAGAGCGAGATGTTTCAAACTGCAAAGCTCTGGCTGCCCAGCAAACACTTGCCCTCAAAGTGAGAAAGGAATTCTACTGAGATAAAGGGCAGACGAATTTGAATGCAACACAAAACCCAAATAAGGCACCGTGGCAAAATAAGAATGCCCCTCGGAGGCTGGGAACGTCCGATCAACCAGAGCCTTCACCAAGCCCCAGGGAAATGTCTGCGCTTAGGTTTTCTTTTGAAAAAAAAAAAAAAAGCCTCTCAGAAGAGTGAGACTGAAGCCAGAAAGCCCCATTAATAACCCCAAACGTGGAGGCCTCCATTTCCACAAGGATGGGTCATTCTGGGAGTCTCGCCTGTGGGGTGCCCAATTTTAAGGGACCTTAATGGGATTTCAGAGGCGAGGCGTGCGGTGCTGCCTGGGGCCACTTGGTGTGTGGTCTAACAGAAGCAGCTGAAATTACCGCAGAAATCACCTTTAAGAGCCAAGGTGTGCACCCGGGGCCATTGCCCATCGTGCTGTTTTTCACAGACAGAAAAAGCAGCCCTTGAGCTCGTCAGAGGATGGGCGTTGTGCCTGTGGAAATGAAGGGGACTGGAGCGATGAAGGGAACGAAGCTGCAGGTAAAACACAGAACAAGGGGCAAAGAGGTCCCTAAACCACAGAACGTGGGAGAAGGAGGTCCCTAAGACCCCCTGGGGCTGCCGCAGGAGAGCTGTCAGCATTCCCATCAGAAACTTGCGCTTTCCTGCAGAAGGAGGCAAAGGAGTCAGGGTTAGGTTCCCGGCCCATATCGCCAGCTCGGCTTTGTGGCTCGGAGAATGCTGTAATGTTCAGAGACTGATCTTCTGAGAAACTGAGGAGAATCGGGTGCGGGGTCTGGTGCAGAGCCCCTGGCAGCTTTGCTCACTTCTGCCACGTTGGGAGCACACGTGGAGTGACAATGTCAGAAGACGGAGACACCTGGTCCTGCAGGGCTCCTCTGGCTATAAGTAACAGGAAGGAGTGTGAGGTTCACCATCCTGCTTATGGTAAGAGAAAATCAGACTGGGGCTGACCAAGAGGGCGGCGAGCAGCGCCAGAGCAGCGGGGCCCAGGGTGACATGTTTAGAGAATGCCCAAGTTGCTGCCGCCATTTGCGCTTTGGTCCTTTTCCCCTGAGACAGACCCCTCCTCTGACACACCTTTTCCATCCCAGCGCTGCTGCTTGGCCCATTCAGCAGAAGCTTCTCCCAGAGCAGAGGGGCTGATTTGGCCGATTGGAAGCAGCTGCCCCAAGTACAAAAATTATCCCAAGGAGAGCGGTGTGGGTGTGAGTGTCACCCTGTCGCTCATGGACTACCCTGGCTGCTCCAACAGCCCGTGGAGGAACAGGGAAATAGAACAGCTCCAAATGTGTTTGGGAAAAAAGAGCGCTCACTGGGACAGTTACTGTGTTTCTTGTGCTTTTCTCTGAGTGGCTGCAAAGGCACCTCCCTGGCATTGCCAATTAACCGACATGTCCCAGCTCCGGAGCGAGGTGCCCGTCATTTGCCCACCACCAATCTCTCTGAAAACAAAGAGCTGACATTCAAACACTACACACGCAGGAAGCACTGGTGCTTCCAAAGGTCTGGCAAATCAGCGGGAATGTCAAGAGCTACATTTTTTCTGTGTACTGAAAAATTAGCATAATTTTTCTAGCTGCAGAGCTGCAAAAGATCCACTGTACAAATATTGAAGTCAAACATCCAGAGTGCGAGAGGATTTCAAAATACATGTAACCTTTAATAATCTAAATCATCCAGAGGGTGAAATGACGAAGCCACCAGGGGAAGTGTGGGTGATTCCTGGCGTCCCTGGAAAAGGACAAAAAGCGGTTGCTAGGGTGTTTCCCCTGAACAACGGGTGAGTAACAGTGTTTTCCAGGCTTTGGCACAACAACCAACGGCCAATTGACAGGCAGCGGTACTGCCACCTCGCAATGAAGCCTGGGTTTATGGCTTGGGTCGTCCTCAGAGGCCTCACCGCCAAGGTGCCATCCTGCTTCACCAAATCATCCGCACCGCCTCTGCTCATCACACAATTAGATTGTCACACAATCAGACAGCCAGACTGGACAGGGCTTTGAGCAACCTGCTCTAGTGGAGGTGTCCCCGGCCAGGGCAGGGGGGTTGGAACTTGATGGTCTTTAAGGTCCCTTCCAACTCTAACCATTCTGTGATTCTATGATTTTATCACCTGAACTCCAGTCCAGGATGCAAACCCATCCCTTGATTCACAGCCATTCGTTTGGCGACTCTGGAGCTGCAGCGAGGTGTCAAACACCACAAAAGGACCCAACCCCTCCCAGGAAAAGCAGGAAAAACAGCACGCGGCTCCAGATTTTGTGGGGAAACACCACCTACGAGAGATCGGCGTTCCTTTATCTCCCCTACATGGATTGTACTTCCCAATCATTTTGTCCCAATCATCATTTTCAATCTGTATTTGTCATTTAAAAAAATAAAACAAAACGAACCCAAAAAACCCAGATTTCACAATGGAGAAAACCTCTATTTAAAAATAAATAAATAAAACCTGATTGCATGGTATGACAAACCTACTTCAGGGGCATTGCAGAAAGCCTTTTGCTGTGTGAGAATCTATCAAACACTGCAGGCCTTAAAGAAAAGCTCACTTTGTTCCACACCTTTTTACCTGAGATTTCAGTCCCACAGGGGAAGCCTGGGATCTCCCGGCCGCCGCCGAGGCCGCTCCCCTGTGTGTTTCTTCTCCGTGTCCATCGTAGTAATTACTCCTGAACACTCATCAATCTCCTCAGAGAGAGATAATGACAAATTAGATAGATCACCCACCTTCGTGGGGCCCCCGGCCCCGCCCCCCCCCGCCGGCCCACGCCCCTCAGCGG
>JAHREE010000192.1:666482-678277 GCA_033628505.1 Tringa tobata
CCCCAACGCTCCGTTCCCCTCGCCCCGCCCCCTCCCGCCCCGCCCGCCAATGAGCCGCGCACACGCAGCGCCGGCGGCGGGAGAGCTGACTGGCGGCCGCCTGACCAAAAGCGGTGGCGACTCGGGGGGCCGGTGCCGCAGCCATGCGGCTCCGCAGGCGAGTCTGGCTCGATCCGCCCTATCGTGGGGTCTCGGCGCCCACCGGGAGCCCTCTTGTAGAGTAAACTGGTCAGGTACCTCCAGGGCAGCAGGCATGGGGGCCTCGCCCTCAGGGCCGCTTGCCGCGATGCATACTGGGAGTTGTAGTCCGGCGGCCGCGGAGGCAGCGGAGCGTGGGCGGGGCGGCGGCGGCGGGAGACTACAACTCCCGGGGAGCAGAGCGGTGCCGGGTCCCCTGGGCCGGCAGCCGTTGCGGCTCGCGCTCGGCGCTGGGGCTGCCACCGGCACCCACCGCCAGCTCCTGAGGAGTGGCCCGGCCCTTCCCGCGGGCCGCCATGGATCTCTTCGGGGACCTGCGGCGCATGAACAAGCGGCAGGTAGCGGGGGGTCCCGGGGCGGGCGGGTCGAGGGCCGGGGTGCAGAGGCCGCCCGGGGGTCCGAAGCCTGCGAGCCGCCGGGGCCGGCCGGGTTCTCCGGGCCTGCTGCCGCTGAGGCCGCCCCGCCACGCACCTTGGGCGGAAAGCTGGGAATCCGTGATTTTACGTTAGTGCCAGTGGTCGGCTTCCTTCTGGAGCACGTGGAAGCAAACGGGCAATTTTGGACTGTTGTAGTTCAAAATAGAGGTCTTTACCGTTACTACGTCGTTATGCGAGTAACCGATTGGAAGGGAGAACATAAGACGGGTGACAAACCTTCCAATTCCCAGGCTGTGACGGTTCCTTGCTGGGGTTTGCTTTTTTTTTAATATTTATCCATCATTTTAAAAGACCCAGCATTTCAGAGCAGATTTTGAAGCCTGACCAATGTGAAGTTCAGTGGGTCACACACCTGGAAATCCCAGCATATGTATCTTCAAACTAGAATGATGGTCTGGAAATCCCTGGTGCCGTATCTCCCATCAGTGAGCCAGAGGATAAATGGAGGTGGGCAGGGCAGTTTTCCACTGGAGTGTCTTCGTATGCTGCCAAGAAAAATTAAAAAAAAAGGTAGCATGAAGAAAATGTATCCACTGCCGCAGTGGCTGGCAAAGCGGTAGAATTTGGGAGCAGAAAGTTAATCAAAACGATAAAAGATTTTCCTCATAAGAAATTGCTGCCTGACAACAGCAGGAAATTATCCTTTGTCGTCTCTGTTCTACCCCCACAGGGCCTCTTTTTAAACAAAGATGTTATGTTGTGGTATTTCTTATGTGTGTTTTGAATACTTATGAGCTCAGGTAGGAGGCAGGGACGTGTCATCAATTGCCATGTCACTTTCTGTGGTTTAGAAGTCTTTGCCAGAGGGCTCACTGGCTTGGGGCAGTAACAAGCGGGAATGTCACCCAGAGGGACAAGACAGGGCACACGTGGGACTGGGACCGTGTGCTGCAGCGGGAGTCAGAGGGCTGGGATGCCCCCAGTTGGTTCCATCAGGCTTCTGTTGGAATGTGGTTGTAGCGTGAAAGTCCATGTGCCTGGATTGTGATACGCTGGTGCATTTGGGTCGAAATTCCACATTTGGGTCGTGCTTCTAAATACAACACAGTAACTTTTAAAAACAATTTTTTTGTTTGTTTCCTGTAGCTGTATTACCAAGTCTTAAATTTTGCAATGATAGTGTCTTCTGCCCTCATGATATGGAAAGGGCTGATCGTCATCACTGGGAGTGAAAGCCCTATTGTTGTGGTGCTCAGGTGAGTCAGTCTTTTTTGTTAAAGGCCAAATATTGTTTTATCCTTTGTCTCCTCCCCTTCCCCCTTGGATAGATTTGGAGTTTGAAATCTTACCTACTTTAAGAACTGCTCAAACGCTTATTTTCTAACTCATGTTTTGGACACTTAGCAAAGGTTGCTTGTGTAATTGCAGTCTAGTTTTCATTGAAGTTTGTAGAAGCAGTAGATATGTGAAGCCATTGAAAATCTAGTTTTGTTCGCTTAATTAACAGATACTACTCGAGCATGTACATATTGCAGCCCAGGGATGGTAATCCCTGTGTAGGTGTTAGGATTCCAAAGAAATAGTTCTGCTTTCACAGAAATACATGTATTCCTGTGACATTTCTGTGCTCTGCTGAAGAAAATAAGTGTTGCACTTCCAGAAGCCATCAGACAGTTTCTGGTCTATTAATTTTTTTTTATTATTTTTGTTTTTACCATATGTGTTTGTATTTTAAAATTGTATTACAGTAAACCTCCTTTTATCAGTAAATTATCTGCTTATTTCTTCCTTGCACTGAGGCAGTGAGGAAGCCTTCTGTAGGCTGGCTCAGCTCGGGACTTGCTGAGCCTTGGCCTGTGTTAAGTGTCTGTGTGGTGTTACTACAGATTTCAGTTAAAATTGTGAGTTTATCTGTGAGGATTAAATGTTCTTTGCTTACCTGGTGGCTCTTTCATTTGCTATAATGCTAATAACCTCTCTCTTTTTGTTTGTAGTGGCAGCATGGAACCAGCGTTTCACAGGGGAGACCTGTTGTTCTTAACAAACTTCCACGATGACCCAATCAGAGCTGGTGAAATAGTTGTTTTTAAAGTTGAAGGCAGAGACATTCCAATAGTTCACAGAGTAATCAAAATACATGAAAAGTAATGCAACTTGGCATTTTCCTTGTTTTTAAACATAGTTTCTTTCACTGTGACTTTCACTAACATTTTAATTTGCTGGTATTTTATGAAGAAAGCCAGTGAGGACGTGCTGTAAGGTAGAACTCATCTCTAGGGTGTGATCCACGCTTGCTCCAAATTCTGTGGCACACCTTCTTGAGACTCCGACCCCTGTCCCTCAGGGAAGCTGCTCAGGTTTGACGTAGGTAAACCGGTGCCAGTAACACCAGCTGTATGGGTTATTTTGCTACTGGTGGTAGCAATATGGATGAGAGCAGAGTCCAGTTCTGTACTGACTCCTGTAGAATTGGGATTTTGAGAAATATCTTCTTCTAAAAGCAAATCTCTGACGGAAGTTAGAGATTCACGGTCAGAACTATAGATGGAGTCTGACAAGTGTGTGATCTTTGCTAACTGAAGTTTTCCAGAAAAGAGATTTGACTCAGAATGAAATAAGAGGTTCTTACTCCTTTTGTGTCTGTTAGTCACAAAGCCAACAACAATTGATGCTGAAAGCAGCAGGGAGATTACTTGGTTTTACCATTATTATATGTGCCTGGTACAGTTCCTTCTGAAAGAGAGGGAATTCTGCTTCTAGTTACACACAGCAAAAAGCTGACCTGGAGGTGCAAGCCTTGACTTATTTGCTCCTTGGAAGTCCTGGCCATGAACTGAAGGCGTTTATCTGATGAGTAATGTCCGTTCTTCAATGCTTTTTTGAAACAAATACGTATATCCAAGAATTACCTCTTTTGAATTACCTCTTTTTATTTTAATAGTTAATTTGTCTTCATAAAAACTCCTTGTTTCTTGATAACATTACTTGCAATTAGCAGCTTCTCAAGCAGAATCATTTTGAAGACTGCAAACTTAATAACTTTATTTAAATGGGCATGTCGAGCCGAAGCCTTGCAGGTATCCCCTGCGCGTGTGCTGAATGCTTGACAGGGAGTGAAACCTGGCAGGCTTTCTGTCAGCAGGGGTTAAAGTGTGTCGTGTTCAAAATGTACTGCAAGATACTTTGTTCATTTGGAGCAGCAGGGAAAGGTTATGTGGTTACATGTATTTTTTTATTTGCCACATTAATAAATACCAAACAGTGAGGTTTTGCCTGGAACTCACCATATTGTTTAACAGTTTATGAGTGACCTAAAATGTCTGGCAGTGTTAGTGACGAAATACTGAATTTGATGCAGATTTGAAGCTGCCTTAGATGCTCTTCAGTGTTTATTTCAGTCACAGGGAGGACAAAGCTTTATTTTGACATAAATGTGATTTCTAAGAGTTAAACAAGTGTGTAGAACTTGGAAGGAAATTCCCTAAAGCGTTGCGTTATTATACCGCTTTCTTCCCTAAGGGGAAGGCTTGTAGGGTCTACCTCACCTGAAATTTGTGACTCAAATTCAGTTAAATTCATTCTCTAATGTGTGATGACTTCACAGGATCTTATTCCACAATTAAAAAGAAAAAAAAAAAAAATCAAACCATCTTAGTAGTGTATTATTCAGTATTTGAGTTAAATTTCTGTTCTGTGGACAATGCAGAGGGCTGGGTTCTTTCCCAGATGGACACATACTGCTTTTGTCGAGGAAGTTTGGTGCCTGCTCTGATGGACGATACCACTTTGGTGTTCACTGTGTAATTGATTACATCAAGTGACATTCTAGGAGTGTTTTAAAAAACACTTCTTGTTAAAATCTATTGGCTGTGTCAGTAAAGGCTGTGATGTTGATGATTTAATGGTGTTTGTTAAATAAGCAGGGCTGGAAGTAAACATTCTTATCTAATCTCATAGCACTTCTCATCTTCCTTGTGCTTTGTAGATGTTAATTGAGCTTTTAAAATTAAGTGGTATTTAGTTCATCACCTCATTGCCTTCTAGAGAAAATGGGAACATCAAATTCCTGACGAAAGGTGATAATAACGAAGTTGATGATAGAGGCTTGTACAAAGAAGGTCAGAACTGGTTAGAGAAGAAGGATGTTGTTGGAAGAGCAAGAGGGTGAGTAATGCAAAATGTCTGTTCTGTGTAACTAAACCAGAAGATTTAGAATTTAAATCAGTTCTGCAGTTGGTACAAACTAGATCTGGTGTGATATTTCTTGAACTTGCCAGTTCTGGATCCATGTATGTTTTAATGCTATAAATAATATGCAGCAAGATGAAGCGTGGGAGGAGAGGGAAATCTGGGAGATCTTGCTCCCAAATTTTCATTAAGTACATATTGTCTTTAAAGCTCTTACTGTCTGATTATTTTTTTTCTCTGAAATCCATTATCTAAAATATTCAAGACAGAGTAACATTGAAACGTTTCCATGTAATATTTGAGGGTCAATTTTACGTTCATCTATTTTGTCACTTACAGATTTTTGCCTTATGTTGGTATGGTCACTATAATAATGAACGACTATCCAAAATTTAAGGTATGTATGCAGGCATTTTGAATACTTAAATTTAAAACTCTAAAATAGCAAGTGAAGGTAGTAAGAGTCTTGCATGTAAGAATGCACGATAATAAACTTGTTTCTGTGCTCTGTTACCTAATCTAAAATGAGCTGTGTTCTTGTGCTTATTTTAGCTCGTCTGTTACCCAGTAGAACTTGGGATCTGTAATTGTTTGAAAACATGTAGTTTATAGGAATGTCGTAAGTTAAGTGCATGCAGTTGTGATGCCAGTTTGCAATGAATATAATGGCATTAAAATGTTCCTGTAGTTCCATAGGAACACAGCTCTCGGAGTGTGAAGGTGTGATGTTGGACAGAGCACACTGAACAATTTGTTATTTCACTGTGCTTCTGTGAGGATAAATTATAATCAGTTTATTCTCTATTTTCTTTTGCAGTATGCTCTTCTGGCAGTAATGGGAGCCTATGTGCTGCTGAAACGGGAATCTTAAACAAAAAAGACACTTTTCCAAGAATTAAATATACGGGGGGGGAAACCTAATATATTTCAATATTTCAGATATTTTCATTTCTGCAAACAGTTACAAAAGTATACAAGCTTTTGTCTTGTCTAAATAAACCGTACAACTAATGAGTAAAGCTTTTGGCTGTTGGTTATTTATATAACGGCATATTTACTATCTTAAATAGATGCTGCTTTCAGTTCCCCTTTTGCTGAAGACACTCTCTGCCACACGCTGCAGCAGCTTCTGGCACTCCCTGACGTGTGGGGCTGAGTTTCTGGAGTGGAGCTGCATCTCGGCACACTTTCTCCCTCCTGTTTGTTCTTTTTTTTTTTTCTTGATTATTTTTAATCTCTGTCAGCGCCCTCTCTTTTCACAACCACACAAACTGTTTTTGTCGGTATTTGTAGGACACAGCGTATGGGGTGGAAGAGGTAGTGAGTTGTAGGAGCTTACTCAGACTTATGCCTGGGGAAAGTTGTTTGGATACGATCTGACAACAATCAACAAGAATCTTTCTTGTTAAGAACTGAGAAACAGAAACTTGGAGCTTTTTCCCTGAATTTGAAACCGGCTCCTTTGTGGTGTAGGGACACAAGAACCTGATGGCCTGGGTTTTGATTTTGAGGGACAATATATGTTTCTGGAGTTCGGCCTGTTGACCTTTCTGCCTCTGTGTTCCCAGCTGCAAAACACACCTGACAGAGAGATTTGATGGGGCTTTATTAACACTTGTAAATTACTGAATGACTAGCGCAGTAGTGACCTGAAATAATATTACCAATAAGACGTAATTCATATTCCAGTTTTGAGAACGTGTTGTTCTCTTCTGTCATGTGACACCTGAATAGTGTTAAACACAAAAGCGGGTTTTCATTTTAAAATTTACCTGATAACTCTCTTCTATGAAATTCTAGATTTTTCCCTTGGCTTCAAATGTCAATATTGTCCCTTTGGCAAAGCAGAACTTATTTTCCTCGCTTGCTTTGGTTTTGTAGCTTTGATAAGGAACAGCGTGAGGCTCTTCTCCTATGGAGTTCTGTTTCTTCTATAATCCCTTACCTCTACAGAAACACACTATTATACAATAATGGCACCTCTTCTGTGGTAACTGCTCGTGCTGAAAGCAGACAACTGCTGAATTTTTCCAAGTAATATTACTTCTTTTGTGTCCTACTAAGCAGTTTTCATGACAAATTGTATTATAAAAATGGCTTATTATGTGTCAAATTGTGTGGAAATAAAATTGAGTATAACAAATGGCGTGTCAGAATAATTTAGGTATCCTTAACGCAGTCTTCCCAGAAGTGTGCCACCATAGTTAAACTCTCTCCAAAAATTAAATTTTCTTATGTGTAGTAACATTTTTTATTATTATTCCTCCCCCCGCCCCAGTATTGCTGAAATCAGTTTATTCCTGTCTGCCTCCCCCAGTGCAGTCACAGTCAGCTCTAACTTTAAAAGTGGGGTTTTGGGCATAACCCAAATGACAAATTCAACACATTATTATGGGAATTTATTCTTGTGTTGAGGAAACAAGGGTTAATAAATGACACAACATCTAAATATGCGGGTTGAATTTGCTTTCTCTGTTGTAATAAGTGCTTTTTTTCACAGCTGGTAGGACCGGATGCCGTAATGATAAATCTTACACAAATATGAAGAGTTCCCGCCTGCGTGGGAAGGGTACAAAGGAGACGGAGCGAGACTCCTCAGTGGTGCCCGTGACAAGGCAAGAGACAGTTCCATGTGAACATGAGGGAGGGAAAGGAGGAGGAATGGGCTCAGCTGTTGGGAACTCTGAGCTGTGGATTTTCCCAACTATAGCATGTAACGTTGTGATTGGAATTTAAGAAGGATGAGAAGGTTCTTCGGCCTGTCCAGAGGAGGACGGCCAAGCCCTGAAGGGGCAGGAAGGCACGTCCTGTGAGGAGCGGCTGAGGCCTCGGGGCTGTGTGGGGTGCCTGATGGTGGCCCAGGGGCTCAGGGCTGTGTCGGGCGCCTGATGGTGGCCCAGGGGCTCAGGGCTGGCCACGGTGGCTCCCTGCTTCCAAGGGAGAGTGACCTCTCTGCCAGCTGCTGGATGTGCTGTGGTTTTCCTGCTTCCCCAGTGAGGGGAGCCTGGGACTACCTGGTAGCCTTATGGCTCGCTAATGCCAATTCTTTGTCACCTGCACTTGTCCTGCTGTCCATTGCCTGTCTGCACTTGTGTCATGCAGGTTCTCAGCTCTATTTTCTCCAGCACATATGGTGTTTATAAACCCAGCAGCAGCAGCTATATGTGGAAGAAAGTTGACATTTGGGAAACAAAACTTGTAGTTTTACATTTCCTGGGTGGTTATTTTCCATAGATTTAGTTGTGAACTAACAAATGGGCAGATGAGTCACCTCCTGGTTGCTGCGCTATCCCAGCTCCCGGGGCAATCCTGCTGGAACAGCTGGGACTGTCCAGGGGCAATGAGCCCTTTCCCCACCCTGAACCCCTCACGGAGCAGCTCAACCTGCTCCCCGAGCCCTTCCCCACACAGATGGCTTTTGGCTCTTCACGCTGCTGCCTCGTGTTTGCAGATGGACACGGGGCACACGTGGAAGCCACCGCAAAGTCTGGAACTGCCCTCCCACGGTGCAGGGCACTGGCCCAGGTTGCCCAGAGAAGCTGTGGCCGCCCCATCCCTGGAGGGGTTCAAGGCCAGGTTGGAGGGGGCTTGGAGCAACCTGGTCTGGTGGGAGGTGTCCTCACTGAGGGACCCAGCTGGGGCTGCCTCTGCCCTGCCAGCAACGCTTCCCCAGAATTCAGAAACAGAAATGCTTCCCATTTGAATTCCCAATATATTGAACCCCTCCAGCACAGAAGTCACAGGAGACGTGATGGCTGATGCCACGCTGACAGACACCAAAGGTGCAACAGGCGGTGGCTTTAGTTCAGCTTCTGCTGCACAGGTCTGGGGCTTCTTAAAATGCAGCACAAACAGTATCAAATATCTCTAACTGTGCCTTATTAAATAGATGTTTATTATTTCATATTGTTCAGCCCGTGTAAAGCTGCGGAGCTCTTTTCTGAAAAATGTCTTCAGTTCTTCAGGGAGCTGCTGCTGCAGAGAGCCAATTTTCAGGTTATTTGCCGAGCGCCTGCCCTGGCTGCGGGTTGGAAGCGCTGGAGATCAGTCTATTCAGCATCTTCAACATTTACAGAGTATTCCTTAGCGATGGTGCCCCGTTATTACACCGGTGATACGCCGGAACCATTGTTTGTTCTGTACATATATTAGAGCTGTCTCTAACAACAGTAAGGCTACAAAGAAAATGATGAAAGGCACACCGTTTTTCTTTTATCCCTTTTTATTTCCATAAAATCTGCCGTGCTGATAGAGCAGTCACAGTTGTCTAAAATGTAAAGGAAGGAAATTAAAGAGTGTTATTGTGGTAATAGCATTTAAAACCCATTAATATTTTCCTGCCATGAACTGCAGTAATAGGTCATTTTGTCACGGGATATATGAAACGTAGAAAGGTATTTTAAAATGGAGAGGTGTTTCTTGATGCTCAAACACAAATTTTTATTACCGGATTTCTTCCTCCAGAAGGAAAGGTTCTCTCAGACGGATAAGTGACTCACAGTTGATAACACGTGTTTGTTGTACCTGGATCCTTCTCTGTTGGGGGGAGGGTCCCCCATAGTATTTCTGTGTATTATAAAATTATTATTTTTGTGAAAAGGTTAACAAAAGAGGTTAATCCAAGAGGGCACTGTTATTGGAGGCACGGGGACCTCACATCCATCTGCTCTATGTGCTCTTGGCTCCCCAGGAAGGGACGTGGTGGTGGGTGCCACGTCCACAGCCACACGGTGAGGGAGGCTGTGGGGGTCCTGTGCACAGGGGGGCTGCGGGCACCGCGTCTCTGCTCCGTTCTGGCAGAGGGGCTGCTGCAGTCACTGCTCTATCTGGTTTCTCGTTCCTCACTGCTGTCTTGGTGGGGCTCTCGGCCACCACTGTGGCAAATTTGCTGCTTTTGCCACTTTCTTACATTGACACATTGGAATATTTAGTTGGTTCTGTGAATGCAGGAATCGAGACACCTACACAAATTATGGGACTGAAGATTTTACGAGGGTCTGTTCCTTTTGAAAACAGGAAGAACAAACTTCCACCGAACATACACGACGAGGAGAGAAGGCTCTCATGATGGCTCTCAGATACAAAAGCAAGGGTAAAACTGAAAGGGGTAAACGGGCCTGTAGGGTTACTCTAGTTTGGGAAAATTATTGTTTTTCTTTTCCAGAAAAACAGAAAATCCTCAAACTGAGCTTTTGTTGGTGGCTTGCTTCAAATAACCCAGTTCGATTGTTTGGAGGAGTTAAACAGATTTTTGTTGATTTAATTTATGTTCATTTGTTTTATGACAAAACCCTGAAAACATGCTTTTCTTGGCAAAAATATCCCTCCTTAATTTTAATCTTAATTAAAAAGAAAACCCCAAATTTGATCAGCTTTCTAAATTGGTATTTTTCACTGTAACTTTAATCACCTAAAGGTCAAGCTAATTTAAACTTTCATTAAGTCCATTATACAAGGTACGAAAATGGGAGTGTATGAGGAACAATCGCAAATGAAAGCAGCTCAAGGCAGCGCAATAGGAGATTTAATGTGAAGGCGTAGCCTTTAACACCTGAAATGTATGAGGGCGTAGGACATACACAAACTACGAGAAAGGTGGCTTTTTTGGTGGCTCCGGAGCGACCAGGGCTGGAATTGGGGTCACCCTCAGCCACGCTGTGCCGCACTGCCTGTCACCACCGTCCCCCAGGCCACTGGGAGGGCTGACCCATAACAGTGGGTCCAGCACAACAGCCCAGGGAGGCGAGGACAGTGCCAGGGCTTGCGGTGTGTCTGAGAACGGGCAGCTTCCTGAATTTCCAATTTCCTGTGTTGAATCGCACTGAACAATTAGGGCTTCCCGGGCGGCGATACTGTGTTTGATCAGCCCTCGCTCAGCAGAGCACGTGTCGTCTGTCGCCGCTGCTCAGGCTGCACACCCAAACCCGTGATTGAGGCATGAGAATACTATTGTAAATTGAACAAGAATGCATAATTAATAACCCAAATAAAAGAATGAATCACATTAATCAGTAAAAGAAGAGGCAATAAACTAAGACTAAACAAGGGAACAATTTAGCTCATACAGTAGGACACAAAATTGCCTTCAAAAATGATTGTACTAGATAGTTTTCCCAGTAATTATGTTAATTCACCTCCACGGTAGTTTCCATGGGGTACGGTTCGGTTCCAGTCGTGCAGGGTTAGCTGAAGGATCTGGCAAGTTCCTCACAGTCATCTCTGTTAACTGCGCAGCCTGCCTCCTGACAGAGTTCTCTAGACAGCATCTTTTTTTCCCCTTGTAAAAGGGGAAAAGCTCTTGTAAAATTTTTTCAACCCGTTCGGTCATTTCAGTCTAGAGCAGCAAGCCGCTTCTGCGAACGTTTCCATGCTGCATTCGTTTCAATAGAAACTTCTTCTTCAGAAAAATAGTTCCTGTAACAGAAGCGTAGCCACATCACCCCGGCTCCCTGCCCGGGCCCTCCGCGGCAACGCTGTGAGAGACTTTTTACCAAGTGAAGTTCGGCACCAGGCCAGGCAGGCCCACACGGTGGAGGGTAAGGGCACACGGTGCCGTCGGCCTTCCCTCGCCCACCGTTCCGCGTTTGCCAAAGCCCCCCGTGTCGTCCCCCCCGGCAGGGCCGTCCCTCCCCACCTCCGCCTGTGGTGCGGCGGCTGCGGCGGCCGCTGACCCTGCGCAAGGTGAGGGACGGGTCACCTGGGCACCACCATCGGCCGCCCTCCCGTCACAGAGGTCCCTCACAGCCACCCGGGCCGCCGCCGCGGAGCCCCGGGTAAGATGAAGGGGCGTGAGGGGGAAAAAAACCCCAAACTTCTGTTTTGTGAACGTAACCGAGAAAAATAACCCCGAGGGACGTGTCGACCGGCCTCTCCGGAAGTGGCCTTGCCCGGGGGATGATGGGCAGGGGACCCATGATGGGCAGGAGGGATGCCCGGGACCGGACCACCGGGAGCGGGAAACGATGGCGCGACCGGGCAAAGCCCGTCGAGCAGTTGGCGACCCCGGGGCTCAGTTCTCCGCGGCGCCGGGCT
>JAHREE010000192.1:697904-730638 GCA_033628505.1 Tringa tobata
AGAGGAGAGGAGAGGAGAGGAGAGGAGAGGAGAGGAGAGGAGAGAAAAGGCAGGCAGGAGGGAGGCAGGAAGGCAGGAAAAGAAAGAAAGGAGACAAACCATCCTTAGTGCATTTATTCATTTAAAATGAATATTTTTACTTGATTGGGTGGAGATAGAGACAGAGAGAGAGAAAGAGAGACTTAAAAACCTGTAGGAAGGTGCTACATGTGTTCATTTGCAAATTTCATTCACAGAGTAGCTCTTGGAGAACTTACAAAGTCCTTCACGTTACAGGATACCTGAGCCCCTCAGGAGCAGCACCGTGTACATCACCCATGCACAAGGGCTGCACAGTGTCTGTGTGGGTTATCAGTGCGTGGTAGTTACTGTGGCTGTGCAAGTGCGGCGACAGGCCGATGTCCCCACTGCCTTAACCACTGGGCCCAGCTCCACAGGGCTGGTGGAGGTGACCTCTGCTGCTCCGTAGTGGCCCAGTGGAGGTGACTGCTCCTGTCCCACAGACTTAGTTGGATTTAGCACAGCGAAAGCCATAATTTTTCCCAGGGTGGGCCAGATTTATGTTTAGCCTTACGTGGAGAGAACTCCTAGGATAAACATGATGAGCTGTGCAAGTTGCTTGCCGGTAGCCCAAGCCCCAGGATTTGGCACATGTAGCAGCCAGGCAGAGGGCCACTGCTGTCACCCGGCGCCTGAAGGCTGTGAAGTTGAAGCAGCCTGGAGCAGCCTGTGCTGCCGACTGGCCACGGATCACTGGTAGCTCCCGGGCCCTGGCTTCCTATAAGTCCCCACTCCGTCCTGTCTACAGCAGCATTTTTCTCCTAACGTGTAGAGTTACACACTTCACTTTCTACCTTTTGCTGTATTTAGTACAACATTTTTTTTAAAAAAAAAAGTTTTTGCAGAAAATGTCAACATTTGAATACTGGGTTTGTTTCAAAATGTTTGAAACAGATGTGTTTCTATTAGAAATATATGTATTTATTTCTGCAAGCAGTATTAAATGAGTGGTTACCTCTATGTTATGCATCAGAAACACAATTTTGCTAAAAAATACACATTTAATAGCATTTTGATCGCTTTGAAAAAATGGAAAAAGGCACATTTTTTCCCCAGTATTACCTTTTTCAAAGCCTTTTTTTTTGCCATGGGGAAAAATGTTATGTTAAAAAAATGAGGATCAGTTCTAACTTCGCACTAAGCAGCCACAGCACGTAAATTTTGACACCCCCTGCTTCAGGGTTTTGAAGTCTCTCTCTCTCTCTCTCTCTGGCTTTTCTATATTTACATTTAGTGCTCTAGAGCTAAGTGCATTCTTCTGCCTGCCCTCGCTCTGCAGCCCCGGTGAGACAGGGCCGAATTCACAGCCCTTGGACAGTGGCTTCTCTCCTACATCACAGAACATTTCTGCTCAGCAGCCTGTTTCATTTCTGTGAAGGTGGCTTGTGCCTTTTCTTTGATGGCATCCATGTCCATATTCTGGATGTTCTGCAGCTGCCCCAGGATAGAGTCCTTGTCCTCCTCCTCCACCTGATCTTCTGCCACCATCTTCTGAAGGTCTTCTGGCAAACCCACGTCATCTCCAGCCATCTGTATTTGATTCTCGTCCAGTTCACTCTGATACAAAAAGCAGAAAATAAAAACAGCACATGAGAGTATTTCTGCTATCCCAGGATCTGCCAATGAGTCTCCTTTTTTTGGTTTGGTTTTTTTAGGGAGAACCAAAACATATGCACAGAGTTTTCAGTCAGAGTTTTTAGATGCAGCTTGGGAGTTCAGGGGCTCCATCAGCCCCCCACCAGTGCTAAGATTTTTCAGACCTTGTCAACTACATCTCTGTGGAGGGTTTCAGCAGTGTCAAAACTGAAGCCGTCCGCGTCACTTGCCATTTCCAAAGTCATTGCTGTGTGTTAGCTGTGGTAACATGCTGATACCACGGGAAATCCACTACAAGTTATTTGTGCCCACCACAGATGTGCTGCCCTACACAGTTCGGTCCATGGAGCAATAGCTTCAGAAAAACTCTGTGGGTACCGCTCCCCTGTTCACTTGTGGGGGTTATGTTTATGTATCAGCACCAAACTGAAGCCTTCCTGAAGAAAGACGCATTAAACCTAGGAAAGAATTACTGGGAGAAAGGTCCTTATCTTCTCCAAACCCCGTCTAAACCATATCTAGGTCTTTGGTTGGCATCTCTGAGTTGTGATGGCACATCGTGAGAGCAGTGCTGGTGAGTGGGGTAATGGGAGGACTTGGACAACAACAGAGAGGGTGGAGGTTGGGTGTGAGTCTCAGAAAGGGAAGGAGACAGGAGAAGGAACTGGTTAAGGAGCTGAAGGGCTGAGACGCAGTAAGCGCTGCACACACTTGTGTCCTGCCCACTGAAACGCTCTATCAGTGGGGCTACCTCAGTTTTTCAAACAAAGGCGATTTTGTTCACATTTTCTGATGGATTCTGATGGATCCAGAGCTCAGAGGAACAGGATATTTTGACACAGTTCACACATCAAAGATAAGCATTAATGCCTCGTTACTCCTCCAGAATGAAGGATGACAGCAGCAAAGGCCTGGTAGGAATAAGCAGCAACGCTGTCAGCAGGAGGCGTTTTGGGAGAGTGAGGGGGGTCTGGGGTTTGCATGAATGAATGAATGCAGGAATGAATGGGAGGAGGTCCACCAGCAATGCCCGTGGTTCCAGGCCTTCGCAGGGACGGGCGAACTGGGATGTGTGGCTGCAAAGCCGCTGGTTACCCTCACGTGCACTTGCACAGTTTGCAGTAACAGTGTCCAAGTACAGAGCGAGCCTGTGGCTCCCAGCGCTCAGTTCTGGAAGTCAGGGTGGGAAATGCATCCTGTGGGTGACCTTCAGCCAGACGATGTCCCAGAGCGTGAGCAGGGCCTGCAGATGCCTACTGTTCCACCATGCACACCCCTGGGTGCCAGTACCTGGCCAAGGTCAAACATGGCTCTGACAGAGACAGAGTCACTGCCTGGCCTCAGAATACACCCAGCTTGGGCTCAGAGAGCACCAAAAATAGTCAGAGCTCAGGGACGGGACAGACGGGGCCGTGGGCTCTCACAAACCCATGCAGAAAGCCCCTGGGGACCCTGCACCGTACATCTCTCCTGATGGCTTCAATCTCCATAGTCCCCAGGTCTCTGCAAGCGTTCAGCTGCCCTTTTAGGATCTCTGAGAACACAGAAGCAACCTCTATTCTAGTAAATTAAATATGCCTGGCACCGGTCTCTTGCCCCAAGGCCAGCTGGCCAGGAGCAGCCCACTGCCATGATATTGAAGTCTCTCGCCCTGCCAACAGGGTGGTCCCGTCCCACTGCCGGTGGGAATGCCTGTCCCACCTCCCACACCGGCCCCGGGAACTGCCTGGGAGGGAGCCCAGGCCAAAACTGGGTCAGACACTGCTCTGACGGCTCAGAGTCCTGCTGCCTGGCCATGGTCTGTGGCCCTCATCACGCACCCATCACTGAGGCAGCCAGACTCAGACCCATTTTGTTACAGGTGCGACATAACACAGAGTTCTTTATCCATAGGTGACACCCAGGTGTAAGCAGGAAACAGACAGCCTAGACGTGGGTTCATACGGTCTGACTGTGAACAAGTGATGAAAGCTCAGGGACTAATCCACAGGGAAGCCAAACTGCTTTCCAGCATCACTGTCTGGCCTCCTGCTTCCCTTGTGCCTGACTGACCCCATCGGAGAATCTCCCCGTGCCTGTGCACAGGGACCCCCAGGCAGGTGAATCCTGGGGTCCTTCACCTGTAACGT
Source organism: Tringa tobata (assembly GCA_033628505.1). NCBI lineage: Eukaryota > Metazoa > Chordata > Aves > Charadriiformes > Scolopacidae > Tringa > Tringa tobata. The sequence goes on from JAHREE010000192.1 coordinate 701,690, forward strand.
ACTGGTTACACGCAAAAATCAGAGTTCATCTCGCCTCGACCCGCAAGTGGGACTTTGGCAAGCCACACAGCAGCCCCATGCTGGCCTACGCCACCTGAGGGCTGCAGGTACCCCACAAGTGGGTACGAGGAGCCCCAGGCTGGGAACACCAGCCCACAAACACCCCCTTGTGCCATCCCCACACAGGGAGCACGGGGAAGGTGTGGGGAGGCTGCTTGGCCCCCCAGGCACTGTCATGTCACTGCCCAGACAGGCTCCAAGGAGAGCCCCGTTGTCTCTGGGGTGCAGAAACTAACTCCACACCAGGCCCGGTCCTGCCCACAGCTACGCCACAGCCCTGCCCGTGCCCGGCGGGTCCTCCATGCTGGCCTGTGCTTTGCTCCCTGAGGATTACGGTGTCACTGGGCCCCGTTGCCAGCCCCCTCCAGAGCCTGCAGGACCATGCTTGTGGACGAGGATGCTGCTGGTGTCCCCCTTGGCCAGGACCTTCTCAGGGACCAGTCCTGATCCCACTGTCTCCTGACAGCCACACTGTGACTCCATTTTTCCACAGTGGATCCACAGCTGTTTCACCACGGCCCATTAAGAAAACATTTAGATCAGCAAAAGGATTCTTCCAGCTTAGCAAATCCTTGTTTTCCAACACTTATGGAGAGCCTGTACACACTGAAGAGCTTCTCCTGTGACACGTTTCTCTTCCTGCCTGGTCAATACCCATCCCCGTGTAAGGGCTGCATACAAGTAAAAAAAATCCCTTAATTCTGGAACAGCGCTATTCATTAAATCAAGTCTTTACAATATTCCCATCACAGCACAATAGAGCAAGAGCTGTTTGAGATGACATGACTACGTGTTCCTTTCATGGCGAGAAGCTTTCCTTTTCAACGCCTTTAGCAGCACTTGTTATTGAAAAGACACCTGATTGCATCTGAATACTCTTTCCCTCTAGATATCAGCCAAGGAAACACACCCTGCTGTTGGGTAACCGAGACTCTGGCAGAGCAGTGCCTGCAGAAGGGACCCACCTGCTTGGAGCAGATGACACAGTCCCTTCCGGAGGTGCCAGAAATTCATGTATAGTGCTGCAGCACGCCCCAGCTCTCAGACAGAAGAAGGGCGATGATGTGGCAATACCCTGAGAGAGCAGTGGCATTTGAGGTGACACAGTGGGTGTATGTGATGTGGAAGGGGTGGTGGGGCCCATGGGGAGAGGTTACCGCATTGCAGACGAGGTCTTGGGACAGGGTGGACGGGCCTGTGGTGAGATGTTCCTCTCCAGCATCACAGGCACCATCACCTCAAGCCCTTGCGTTTAGACCTTCCAGAAATTAATTGATTACTGGATCCCAATTCAGGAAAAAGGCAGTAAGTGAATAGAAGAGTTGGGGGGGGGGGATTTTTTACTAAAATATTTATTTAAGTAGTTATAATTTTTTAAAAGTGTATTGCATGGAGGTGATGCATTGAATACTCCAAAGATGAAAAAGTTGTCCCTAGATCAAATGTCTCATGGCTAAAAGCATCGTTCTGATGACAAACCCAAGTTGACAATTCTGTTAATAGGATTAGGTTCATTAGGGAACTGCTTTCTCCTATAAATCTGGCCCTGATAGCACAAAGCTTTAGCTTTTTCACTGAAAAGGGGGCCCTGCTTAGTCCTGAATTTCATGCTTTCATTTACGATGTGTGCTGGTGATTGATACTGGTAATATTCAGGGTTTCTATCCCATACCAGACTACCTGAAGTGGCTTTCATTTTTCTAAATAATTAATGCATCATCACAGGTCTGAGAGTATTTTGCTGCCATAATGTTTTATCAGAGTTAATTTTTTTTTCAAGGACATACAGCATGCACATAATCATTGTGTTTTCTTCCTGATATACCATATGTTTTGATAAGAGCTGATGAAAAGAAAGGAGACCTTCACCCAAGAAATGCTACAAAGGTAGACACCAGTCCAGGAAAGCACATTCTGCAAACATCACTTGCAACCGCTGCAAATCAGCAAAGCTAAGTATATGCTTAATATCTTCTTTGCTGGCTTAGAGCTCCTCTCCTCCCTTGGAGACAAGCCCCAAAGAGCATGTAGCACATACCAAAGTCAACATGCCACTGGTGATGGGGCAGGTCACACTCTGGGTGCCCCCTTTTGGGGGCTGGGGAGACCCGAACACCATCTCAGAACTCGAAAAGTTCAACATCACAGAGAGACGCCCAGCTCCACTGGCTGTTAGTTGAGAGCTGGGCACATAAGTGTCCCCAAGCCTCTGAAACCGGCCCTTCTGGGAGTCTGAAGGTGGGGTCTGGCAGAGTGTGGTGAGGCCGTGGAGAAATGCTGTTCAGGAGCCTGCTCAGCACACGCCTCCAAAAGGGAAACAAAGCCTAATGATATTTTACTACTCAGCTGCTAATTAAAATGCTGGTGTTTAGAGATTTAGGCTTACAATCCAATCAACCACTCAAAATCTTGTACTTAATTTTTTTTTTGCATAATTAATCTTTCTGTAATTAAACTTGCCCTCAGGATATGCCTTCCTCTTTCTTGTCACTGTGCTGAGCACCCATGTCCCAGAACCAACGGTGTGTTGCAACCGATGGAGGCAGAGGAGCGCAGTGGACAACCTGCCCTTACTCCTTCCCATGCCACCGGGAGGGCATGGCAGAGCTGAAGGAGCTTGGCACCTCCAGTCCATCCCCAGGAGCAGGAGGCACTGCAGGCTCTGCCCTGTTTGCAGAAACGTGGGTCTGGTCACACCTGGAAGCGCTGAACCACAGAGCACTGGCATGGCCAATTCTACAGAGGGGCCTGCAGCCATCAGAGAACACCTCTTGGGGGGAGGTGAAAGAGAGATCAAAGTCCAAGTCCAAGGACATGTGTGACCTTGATAACCATCTGCAAAAGACTAATACTTCCATTTAATGGGGTAATTTGAATAAAAAGCTCTAGGTGTAGCAATAGCGCCTTCCTTTTTGAAGATGACAAACTGTCAAATAACTCTCAGAGAGTTTGATGCTCTGAAATGAGTTGTTACAGGGAACTGCATTCCCTTCAATTGCCTCTGTTCAGGGCTGGCGTGTTGGGAGGGCAAGTAGAGGTAGATTAACTGACGTTTCTCCACAGCACTTTTCCCCCTGCTCCCTCCCCCAGTACCTCTCTCAAAACATTCTCCCATACTTTTTTGAGACAGCACTTCTCTTCCTTGGGAAGTCAGTTAGCAAGGTTTCAGTTGCAAGACCCATGTTTTTAAAGTTAGAGAAAATCCATTTTTCATGCCTGATTATGAATGAGTCCTTGCCAGAATGGTTCAAAACAAAAAGTATAATTTTATCTCAGTCACAGGTTGATTCACTTTTCATCCAAATTGTAGTTTGCCTTCGGGGCTCAAGCAAATGATTAAGAGTGGTGCAATTTTATGAACATGGCACTAGAGGGCCTTTGATGGCGCACAGTTAGAAACAGCAAGAATATTTTAATTACACTGATATAATGATCAGACTTCTGTCTGCCTGAGCTCATTCTCACAGGGCATAAAGGTTCTTCATTTCCTTGAAGCCCTTTGGAGCCCAGCACCTGAGCACCTTTGCAGTTGTGTACCACAGAGCACACAGAGCCTTTAGTTAAACACATCTTAGCTCAATCTGTTTGGAAATTGGGTGACATGAAAAAGGCCACCAAAACACCAAGAAGTCCACATCTTCATGCACCTGAGGAGCCAGCAGCCCCCAGCTCTGCTGGTTGCAGGAGGCGCAACAAGAAAGACACAGGTTGGAGGGCGGTCACGCTGTCTGCAGAGGGAAAGGTGACCAGGGAACTCCAGGGAACAGCTGTTAACTTCAGGGGGCATTTGCTGAAATGATACACTTTCAGCAAGACACTGAAGTCGTATTTGACATAACTACATGAATGATATCTTAATGAAGCTGGAAAAATAAATCTCTTTAGAATCTTTTATAAGCAATGAAGGAGTGACCAGGTTAAGAGCAGTTTAACAGCACATGAACCACCACCCTTCTAAGATTAGTTATTCCTGGGAGAACTCACGTGACCTTTTAACAATCTACAAATAAGGAGTCTACGCAAACCAGAGACTCCAAAGGCTTTCCAGAAATAAGCTTTTTTCATTGCCTACGTGGACTCCAGTTCATGGATGGAGGGAACCCAGGTTTGAGCAGGGGGAAGGCTCTCTTTGGTATCACAGGCAATGGGAACACACAGTCAACTTCTCTGTGTCAGGGTGGAAGGAAGCAGCTCCTAAACCTTCCCCCTTTCCCAGTAAATCTACCAAGTCAAAAGCAGCGACAGGAGAACCTGTGTCATGGTGCAAACAGTGCAGAGTATCACAGCGTATTGGGCCAAAGCAAAGAAACACCAGCAATCAGGATCAGCAGTCAGTGTCATGCACACTCATAGTAGAATAATTCAGTAAATCCAAGAAACGAAGATCCTGCTCTCTTCTTGGAAGATATTCTCCAATATTACACAGACTCTGGGAACTATGCATAAGTCTGCTTAAGACAGCATTGATTCTAGCAAAAACAACCCCCCAACCTGCAGTTTCTTGCTCTCCAGAAGATTTTAGTGCCTTCTGGTGCACTCATTTCATGGGGGCTCTGCAGCACCAGGTGAACCAGACTGCCAACATCCCTCCCTGTTCACTCTCCCGTCAGCAAGACTGAGATCACCCTCTGATCTCTCCCATTCCTTTGTCCCTCCCCAGCAGCCTCCTGCACATCTTCCCTACATTCCTCCAGCTGAGGGCATCCAGCAGCCAGTGACCAGGGACTCTGTCCAGAAATCCAGGCCCCCCACGGCCACACTAAGTTCAGATTCAGGCTCAGGTTTGTGGGCACACGATCAAAGATGGGGCTGTTCTGCTACTTCCAGCTACAGTGCTGGAAGAGCCAGGGTCTTCATGGTTCAGGAAAAATACTATCAACCTAAATGCTAACTATGCTTTCTGTCATGGTCCAGAAGCTATTGCAGCTGCTGCCTGCTTTTAATAAACCTCCAGATTTCACTGTTGGTTGAAGCTTCTGCTACCTGTATTTTGGTTTTCCTGGGAATATTAGACAAACAGTGTCAGGAGCACTAAAGAAAAAAGAATTGAGAGTTTGCTTGCCCTTCTTAGGAGAAGATAGCAAAAATAAACACTCAGAAGTTTAGCAGAACTCAAATGTACAGCTTGTAAAGAAGTTTTCAGAGACGTTGCTTATTTGCATATAGCTTCTTTTTTTCCTAAACTGCTGCATGTTGCTAAGTTAAGAACTTATGCTAACTGTGAGACAGGATCAGAGCAGACACTCAGTGCTGGGTCACCTGTTTCAGATCTGTTAGCACAGAGAGGGATTACAAGAACCTTTCTGTTAGATTCGCCTACTGAGCAGAGGAAAAAGGGCCCAAAAGCAGCAGTCACCAGGGAGAACCGTGGCTCCGGCCTCCTCTATTTCTGTACCCAGCTGCCGAGGCGATCCCGCTAAGGAAGGCGATTTGCTGTGTTCAGAACTCTGCACTGGCAGACAGACTGGTTTAAAATTGGTCCTTGAATGAGACGAGATCATGAACTGCAGGCTTACCTTAGGGAGTCTGTACTTTTCTCTCAGGTGAACCCTCAGACAGGCTCGCTCTGCTTTTTTCTGTGCAAATGCTGCATCTCTTTCCATCCTGGAAAATCAGAATAAACCTTTCTTCAAGATACTAATAAAATACATTTTTTGACAGTTATTTGGCTGCAAAAAGCTACAGGCAGGAGTTATTCCCAAAGCTGTCTGAGTTGTCCAAAGGCACAAAAGGAGTGCTACCAATAAAGGGATGGTTTATTGGGGATTTTTAAAGAAATTGCTTTTATTTGTGTATCAATGCAGGCACTTCATGTACCCCACGCTCATTGTCAGAGCAGTTCCCTCAAGTCCTGTGCAGAATGAAGGATAAGCAAATAGTACTTGTCTGGGGTTTGTACCCAAACCAGCTGTTATTGCTCACTAGAGCAATGAACAATTCCAGGCAGCAGAACAAAAGAAGTTACACTTATTCCTTGCTTATTCTACTGGGGCACTTTGAGAGACATGGCTGTGCCTGTTCCACAAAGGTGACACTCTCACAGTATCAAACACACACGGTGGCAGAATGGTCTTTCCGGGTCAGACCAAAAGCTTCCCTGCCCTGGAGTCCCATCGCTAACAGCAGACAGTAGGGGACACTCAGAGAAAGAATTTAGGAAGAGGATAAACATCCTTATCAAAACTGCCCAGCTTCCAAGAACCAGCAGTGGAGGGCACTTGTGCTGGAAATTGGCTCTACATCGTTAGCTTTAATAGCCCTGGATGGCCTTTGCCACCTATGAATTTTCCAGGTCTTTTCTACACCCACGTGTTGTTTCAGAACATCCTACGGCAATGAATTCCATGGCTTCCCCGTGTAGGGAACGACCTCTTGTATCTGTGATTTTGTAAAATGCTTTCATTAGATTTAGGAACTCTTCAGCACAAATTTCGGTAAGATTGCTTACATATTTATTCGCAAAATGTTTCTCCTCAAAGGTTTTTGGTAATGTTTGGTAACGTTCACACTCCCCCCTTTCTAATTTTTTCTTCCCAGAAGCATTGTCACGGCAAAAATGGATTTGTTCCAGAATAGGCATTTTGTCACATAAAAACCACTTGCTCGATGAAACATTATTTTTCCTCTGCTTCAACAAAGGAGTTTTGGTTTGTTTTTTTTTAAAAAAAAACAAACAAAAAACAAAACCAAAAGAGGGTCACCTTAACTGGAAGCCCTCTTAAACTTCTTTCAGCCAGTCATTGATGGGAAGATTGGAAAGAGACTTTTTGAGCCTTTCTGGCATATTCTGCCCCTCAACCTCCCCCTCCTGTCGCCCACTCCTCCTCCATGGGAGCTGCTGGCAGCCGCAGCTGGGGTCTGTCACTACATGTCCCTTTGGGTGTCCTGGGGGGCTGAGAGGCAGGATCTGGGGATTTTCTGCTCAGGGAGGTGCAGCTGAAATGGGTGAAAGTTGGAAAATGGGTGAGAGGTCGCTGAAAAATCCAGAGAGTCCCAAAAGAGACACCCTGCCAGCGAGAAAGGTTCAGACACACATTCACACAACCAGCCTTTGCGGAAAAGCTTCAAGTATTCCTATATCAGTTCCAAACTCTACTTCCAGAGGCACTCCTGCACCCATTCCTCAGTACAGCTCAGCGTGCAACGGACACGTGCCATGCTTGGAAACGTTATAGAAATAATCCTTTTTCCAAGTATTTCCCCTGTCCCAGGAATCCTGTTCTGCTTCTCAGTCTCAGTGAAGCACCTTCCTGCCAGCTGGTGGTTATTTCTGCTTTACATATCCCTTGACAAAACGCACAGCAGAACACCTTGGGTTCTGTTCCAAGCCAAGCGATACCTATTCAAGGTTTTACCATAGAAATGGCTGCTGCTAAACACAGACCTAGATACCTCAAATTCCGTCAGTCATTAACCTTTCACCTATAATCATCTTACACCGAGGATTTACACAACCATTATGTAATTGACCATTAGAGGAACAGATGCATTTGAGATTTAAAAGTCAATTGTTTTATTTATAATTATGCATGATTTGAACTCCTACATGTTAAGTCCTTTATTTTACTTCTGTTTTGACATTCAAACACAGCAAGTGGTGAAGATTATAATTACAGACAAAATAAAATTGAGATTTGATCAGCTGAAAAGTTCTACTTTATTTAGTAGGTTTTTAGAAAAAAAAACAACTGAAAATGCAACTACAAGTAATAACCATTTTAAACCTTTTCTCTAGGATAAATATAATCCATTTAATATAGGAATCATTTCTTTTTCATGTCTGCCATAGTAAGTGTGGAGGAAGAAAGATTCTGTATTGGAAGCAGACTCCACTTGGAGTTCTCCGAGAACAAATCATGCACAATTCAGAATTAACTCCTGCGCTATGAACAGCTCACTACCTATGAAAAAAGTGGATAAAGTAACATCTGCCAGGAGTGAACACAGTGTATCAGGGTGTGGGGATAGCGGGAAAGCGCAGGATGGTTCAGGGGGAAAGGAAAAACATAATATTTTATCATTTCCAGTCAGTGAACTTCTATTTTGGAAAGTCTCTTTAGCAAAGATTCATCTGCTTTAAGAAAAAAAAACCAAACAAACAGGGAAGAGCTGAATGTTTGGCTTTTCCCTGGGTTATTTAAAGGTACCGAGACTCAGCCCCATGCTGGTAAGAAGGGAACGGGTACTCACTTCTCCTCAACCATCTGCTTTTGATACTCCTCATACTCCTCCCTGGTCATCCCTGCGGCTGCCGCCGGATCAGAAGGGGTGCTTTCTTCTTTGCTTTCTTCCCCTCCACCTCCAAGGCCCAAATTCTTTACCTGGTTGCTCAACATACTTTTCATTAGAAAGGCCATCTTCTCAAGTTAAAAAAAAGGAGCTCTAAGAAAACAACTACAAGAAGAGGAAACCAGACCAAAGCTGTTTTCAAAACCAATTGTAAGCGAGAGAGTTTCTACAGCCCCATCAGCCCTTCAAGGGCACAGTGCTAGTGAAACGTGAATGCCAAAACCAGTTTGTCAGCCATAATCTGGATTAAAGAGTGAACTCCTTAATATCTACAGGCAGATGGTTCAGATTACTCAAAAAAAAAAAAAAATCATTAGATGCAGCTACCTACTTTTTCTATTAATGCCTTAAGCTAATTGTACACACACACACACAAAAATCAATTATATTGTGCAATGGCATTTTGACTACTTCTGTCCTGAAACTCTCACTTTCAGAGAGATGAAAACATTCCCTGGAACACAACGAATCTGAATTAAAAACCTGGTTGACTAGATGGCCATAGTAAAATTGTAAAATTCAGGCTACTGAGCAGAAAACCCTTCTGGATTTACCCAGTCAAATGAGATTTCAAAACTGGAATTCTTCATTAAGAAAAAAAAAAAAAATCCTTTTTATCCATTAGCATTTTACCACCTTGGACAGAAAGTATATTGAAGGATTTTTTCCATCCACTTTTCATACGGCTGATTTGTCTCACAGGTGAATGGGGCATTGCTGCTGTCAGTACTTTTTCTTTTTTCTTTCAAGAAATAATCACAAAAAAAGCAAATCACATCTTCCTACTTTCCATTTCTTAGGGTTTATTTCAGCTCTTCCCCAGGCTGTGTCCATGTACAATCACCTCTTTGGCTGGTGCTGCATAAAACAACTTGCATTTTTAATCTTAACCATCAGTTAAAGATAAAATTAATGGAACTAATTCTACGTGCTGTAACACAGCCCTCATCGTTCGTTTGTGGATGGATTGTGTAGGTCCTCACCTTTCAAACTTTTATTCCCACCAGGTCTGTCCAGGCGAAGATTCACAGGATCTGCTGCCTGGATCACAGACTGCTCTGGGAAAGAAAATCATCTGCTGGGGCTCAAAAGTTCATGAGTTTAGGTTTTGAGCATTTATCCTTCTACGACTGACTGCGCATGCCTTAATGAAACGTTCTGCAATTTTGATTATCTAAATGGTTCTCCCAGCACTCTTGTAATTTCACTGAGATGGGAGGATTCCAGTTTCCCTAATGCCTTAATCTGCATAACAGCCTTTCTAATTAAAGCAGACCTGTTACTATTAAAAAAAGAAACAAAACACACATCAAAAACCAAACAAAAAACAACCACAGAACTTCCTGTAATCCTGAACTATTAGTGATTAAACAAGAAACTTTAAATTTCTTTTTGAAATAGAGTATCACACAGAAGCACAAATTCCAAATCACAACAAAACTACTTTGCTATACTACAAATACCTAGGAAGCATTTTTCTTAAGTCAAAATTGATTTTTGTAATCACTGTGCGTTTCAGAACTATGCCTAAATTGCAAGAATTTGTGGGAGGAGTCAACTTTTTACATCTGGCCAACTCCGACCCTGATCCCCAAAACTCTACTGTACTTGCCCCAATGGCCAACAGAGCTGAGATCACAGACCTCAGAGAGCTAATCCCAATTTAAGCAGATAATGCTAAATTTGAGCATGCATTAGCCTGAACCTGAATGTACAAAATTAAATAAAATTTATTATCTGGCAAAATTGCAGTATTAAGTTTCTACATAAGGTATTTATATACCTTACATATAAATATATATATATACATTCATAATAATGACTAAATCCTCAGATTGATGAGGAACCAATTGCTTACAGGGTACCTGAAGCATCAAGCTTTAAGCACCTACCTTGGGTGCGGACAAGGACCAGGACCTCCAGAGCAATTCCCGTTCCCAAGAGGTGCTTTAACTATTGTCTATATCAAAGTTAAAAACCACTTACTGCTTTTTGTTGATTGCAGGGATCACAGGCTTAATGAAAACATGAACAGTTGCTAATTAAATACTCATGTTGCCACTTCCTTTGGTGTAAATCAACATCCTTTCTCTCTCGCTTAAGTGAAATCAAAATTAAGGCTCAGTTCCTGTTCTGTCTGATGGAACTGGGCGGTATCAAAACACCTATTCCATACCCAAAGAACGCAGGTATCTGCACAGCCCAGGGCAGAATCCAGGGTCTCAAAACAGGCAAATCACAAAGAGCAAAGTCTAAGAGGCCAGCACAAAAATGCTACAGGCAGGCAAGTCCCCAACCTCCAGCCTTTTCCAGGGACTGTACCCAAAGCAGCCACAGCGACAACTCTGACCACGTAACTCAGAAGTATCTCGGTTTTCTTTGAGAGTCCCAAGACTCTCCCCACTTTCATCCACCCTGGAGAGGATGTCACCTTTTGTACAAGCTGGAACATTAGGTCACTTGCACAGAAAGAGAGAAATAAGTATTTTGGGGCTTTCTCCACTGATTAGAGAAATTGCTCCTGGCTGGGGGAACATGATGATCAATGAGGGAATTCTTACTCCTCCTGTGGGAGGTCACCACAGACACACAGAGTTTACCAGATAGAACAGAAAAAAAACTAACAAAACCAAACCAAAAAAAACCAAGGAAGGAGAGACAGACTAACTTGTTTTGGGTGGGCACATCATATTCCAACAGGAGCAAGCATCCAGGTGACAGCAGCTCGGGGAATCTGGAGGAAGAACTTTAGACATACAGGCAATCTTCTGCTCAGGAAAAGAAGGCACCCTGTACCTTCAAATCAGCCACAAACAACTCAATTTCTGTTGGGAGCCTCGGGAGCCGACCCACTGCTTTAGGTTTGATCCCAGTGCCTGACACTCAAGCCAGCCCTCCAGCATCAGGCAGGACCAAACCCAGACCTCAAAGGGCCCAAACTCTCTGAAAACCAGAGGGTAAAGAACGCTTCAAATACACTTACTTAGATTTCATGGACATGCACCAAATTAAAAGGAAAAAGCTTACTAAAAATATGCATCTTTATTCAAATAAGGTTATCTCTGAACTCCAAGTGTCAACTTACATTAGTCAGAAACAAACATATGAAAATGTCAGCTGTTTGAATTTAAAAAAAACAGTAGACAGTCTCCGGTGTTACAGTAATCGATGCATTCATAAATGTCAAATTCTTTTCAAACAGGAAGTTCAGCAATTTACAAACCACATTGTGAATTTCACTTTTGGAAGATTCAGGAATGACCATGTATTTAATATACCCTGACCAGCACAGTGAGATTCTCTTATCATTGCCAAATATTTGCTACTTATCACCCACACTTCAAATACAACTATTAGATCCCTATTATCAAACTGGATTCCAAGAAGCCTCCTCCTCCTGGTCGGCAATGTCACTTGGTAAGAATCAACCACACGATCAGTGTCGAAAGAAACTTCTAGTAGCCAGCCATAACGGGAGGCTACACTGAACGACAACTATTGTTAAAGTCCAAATTTGTCACTATCACTTCAAGAACACACAGGGCAGAATTTGAGCTGGGCAGCTGGGAGCTTTCCCTTGATCCAGTAAGTGAGGAGGCAACTATGGAAGTTCCAGGGAGAGACGACTGTGAAATGAAGCAAAATTACCGCTTTTTGGATGGGAGGCTCGAGACCTTCCATCCCCTGATACACCAGTTACACCAGTTTCCCGGCTGTGGGTGGGAGACGGGTCAGGTCTATCATCAGCAATACAAGCTGAGCCTCACACTGCAGATACAGGTGTGGTCCAAGTTCTCCCCTAGACATCGCCCTCAGCCTCTTCTTTCTAACTAAAGACACCAGTGTGGGCTGCTCCAGGTTTAAAGCAAAGCTAGGGTTGGATAAACTCACAGTAACAGAAAATACAGGCTTCCTCCCGCTGCCCCAACTTGAGCTGTCCCTCACAATGCTGGAAATTTGCCCCTACGTGTCAAAGCACAACTTTCTGGGCAAAGGCTCTCGGGGAGCCCCTGTGGGAGAGGGAGCTCTGTCAGGTGTTGCACCGACACAGCAAGGCTTCAGTTGGAAGGAACAACACTGCACATTTTAGAACAATTTAAGAAAATATACTAAGTTCAGTTAGAAGAGTCAGGGTTGTAACAGCTTAGACTAAAGGCACCTGTAAATATTTGCTGGTGTTGAAAGAACTGAATGGATAAATTCCTCTGGGTTATGCTGGCTCATCTGAAAAATTTTTGTTATTGATTTGCCCTATTTATCCAGAAAGAACAGCTTCAGGCAGGAGTTTCTCCAATCAATACAGCAAAATCTCAAATTTAGAAATGAATCTATAAAGCTATACTGCTTGCAGTATGCAGGTGTGTAGGTAGTACCTGTTTAGCAGTATAGCACAAACACCCACTTTTTGGACACTATATTTGAAGTAACAAAATATATTGCATAGATTTATCATTTCTCCAGACTGACAGGCACGACACTGAAGTGCTCTTCATTACAGTGAATTTGGCAGCATCTGTTGTACTCCAAGGGAGTTGACTGTAGGAATGCAGTATTTGTATGTTTGATTCCAAATAATTTTTGCAGATTCAGACAAACAGATTAATAATTAAAAGTGAAATATCCTGATGTGTTTGTGTATTTTATAGAATTTCTAAACAAACCAACCCCCCCTACTCTAACTCTACACACAAACAACGCAAGGACAAAGTTACCACAGATATGTAAACAAGGCAAAATTAATTCATTTCACATTCCTAATTTGGGCTATCTGCTTTGCTTCTTTCCTGAAGCAAATGTTCACCTGATAAGCAGTATCAAAACCACATTCTGTCTCATGTTTTTGATATTAAAGCAGGAATTGACACACAAAACTGGTTCTACAATAACTGCTGGATTAACAAACATGTCTGAAGCATCAGCTTGTGAAGAAATGAGTTAAAACTCAGTATGTGTAGTTTAGAATACTTGCCATGTCAAGATTTAAATCAAAGCATCTGTATTTGACACATGAAAGACACAAGACAGCTTTATAAAAGTAAAGACATATTCATACACTAAACACATGCGTAATAAAAACAGATTTGAAGAGGTATAAAGCAACGATACCTTTGCTGAGAAAGTTCCACAAATCTCCAAACAAAATTACAGACAGACTTGAAACTACAAAAAAGAAATCAGTCCCGCAATCTACTCAAAGAAACTACTTTATCATGTTTTCTCTCATTGCCTACAACCAAAAAGCAAAGTAAGGAGATGAGCTTTTATTTCCGTATTCTGTATAGTTTGCTTTCTATCTCAGGTATCAACAGCCATCTGTTAAAGGCCTGTCTTTGTGTCCACATATTAAAAAGCATTTAAACCTGTATTTCATGAAGAATTAGAATTAACTAAATAATTCTTAAACCGTTAGGTCCAAATGGTAAAGAAATAAATGTTTATAACAAATTTTTACCTACCCACCCCAAAAAAATAAAATAGAGAAGAGCAGTTGTCTGGAGTTTTTGTTTGTTTGCCTTTTTTTTTTTTTTTAAACTGGTATGTCAGGACACTTAATGGCAAGCTTCCTGCACAAAGCATCCATCTGCAATCCTCACTATGAACAGCAACCAAACTCGGGTGTATCAATTCCCTCCTCTGGAATCTTAACAAAAGAAGAGGAAAATGGCATTTGCCATCCCAGATTTATGAGACAGTTTGCTGGAAACACAGACCTGGAGAAGGTCTGCCCCCTTCCAGCATTTCCTCCACTGCTCCCCAGTCTGTTTTTAACTTTAGCATTAACAGTTTAAAGAGAACTCATTTTGTTTAACAAAATTCAATAATTTACAATATTGAAGTATATCAAACACTAAAATCTCCCTCATTTACAGAAGTGTATAATTTTCTGTGCATACATACTGCTGTTATGTACACACAAAAGGAACAGGTCATCAAAAGAACTTTTTGGCTGCTGCTTCTTGTTGACTCCTGAAAGAAAAAGCAGAAGAGAATTCATAAAGTACTTACAGTATAAAACTAGCTAACTGGTCTAAATAAATAAATATTTCACTTATTTGGGGATTAAAATATTCCATTCCTTGTCAACAGAGACTTAGGCAAATCTAATATAAGTCCTATCACAAAAATAGGATATAATTTTTTCTGTTTACAAAGACATCGGTAGCATCACTATAGTTTCAATTTTGCATCAGACACAGAAGGAAACAAAACATTCTGGACAGAAGCCAGAAGCTGTGAAAGAACATAGAACTGATTTTTAAAATACTTCAACTACAATTTTCCATAGCTTCTCAGTATCTGATTGCCCTAAATATCAACATAGATAAGGAAACACATGCAAGGAAGCAGTGAAAGAATTGACTCGAAATGGGATTTTTTTTTCCCTCTGGCACAGGGCATGTTTATTTTCTCAGCGGCTACAGACACTGTGCACCAGCCACACACAGACACTAGAATTCGAAGGGTATCGAAAAACTGGAGGGGACCAGCTGCTCCTGTATCTTGGAAGCCACCTTTCCAGCTGATGGTGTCATGACACACATCAGAAATGTGCTTTGTAGAGAAGCGGACACGCAATAAAAATTAGTGCATCAGTCTTATATTAATAATAGCTATCCCTCCACAGAGGGAGCAAACAGCATTTTCTCTTTGAAGGGCAAGGCAGCTATTTTGGTCCCTACTCCTTATCCTGATTAGTGTGTACCAGAAGCGGGAGAGAAGACTATCGAGCAAGCCAGTCCGTATTCTCAATAGCTTTTCCTTTCCATCAACACAAATTTAATTTGAACATTATGACATTACAATGAGGAATAGAGAACAATTAGTCCACACACTATTAATATCATATATAGGACAGAGATGAAGGGATATATATCATAAAAAATTCACTGAGAAATTTGTGAAACAGGATAAGAAGCCTGTAAGTACACACAGCAAAAAAAAAAAAATATTAAAAAATATTCAAATCACATCAGATTTTGTTACAGTATTAATAAACTTCAGTAAGTCTAGCAGAGGACCACAAGGAGAGGGAGGGAATGGGACTCGTTCATCCTGGACAAAAGAAGGTTTCAAGGCGTCTAACAGCAGCTTCCAAATCCCTACAAGATGTTGTTGCGGGGATGGGGACAGTTTCTTTACAGAGACGCACGTTAAAAGAAACAGAAAAAGTCAAATTGAAACAGGGCAGGTTCCCACCAGATACACCAGGGCGGTGGGGGAAGAGTAAAACAAACTTCATTATGATAAACATTTCCAATGGGGTCCGTAACAGTGGTAAATTTTCCATTCTTGGAGGTTTTTAAGACCTGATCAGTTCAAACACTAAGCAACCAGGTCTGAATTCAGTATCGACCCTGCTCTGAGCAGAAGGTTGAACTAGAGACCTCCCCAGGTCCCTTCCAATCCAAATGATTGCTTGTTTTAAAGAAGATTAACGTAATCATACCATCGCAATTGCATTTTCAGTCAGAAGTTCTAAAATCATTTGCCCTGCTGTCTTTAAAGAAAAACATACTTACCTATACATGATATAACCAATGAATAACACTGTTTGCACCGCTACAAACATGAAGAAGTGCACTGTAGATAAGCACGATGGAAATGGTGGCAAATCTGGACACTTTGTTTTCTCACCAGATGGCTAAAACCCAAGAAAAACAATATTTGAGAAAAAAGCAAACAAGACATGCCATTGAAAGAATACTACATGTAACAAACATGTAACATGATCTGAAAGTCAGAACACAAGCAGAAAATAACAGAAGTGACTCTACTCTGAGAAAACATAATCTTACTGTCTCCCTTCCCCATTTCACATTTATATTTCTCAGACAAACTGTTGCTAATTTGATCATTACAGGGGAAAGAATAAATCTTTGGTAAATACACCCAGAAATCAAGAACCTTCTATGGGATCATAAGCTAATTCAGCTTAATTGCTACCAAGGCTAGACTAAGGTGCTCCTGAACGTGAACAAAGTCATCTCTCACGCTTGGAGACAGTAAGCGGAGCCTGCCCGAGTTTCCCCTGATTAAAGCTCTCCCTTCTGTGCAGAGGCAGCAGAGAATCTCCTCTCTATAGAGCTGTTAAGTAGGGGGACAAACACAAAAAAAAGCACCCAGAAAACCTAATTGCTTGACCTTGTTTCCACAGGAAATTAGACTAAAAATCATGCTCTTTGTGCAAAACTTCTCATCAAGACACAGATCATGCAGTTAGGTCAAGGCAGTGCAGTTTTAGCGAAGCAGCTTAATGAAGGATTAATTGCTCTGTAAATTGCATGCTGGCTCATCCTAGCTTTTCACTAACAGCCAAATAAAGAAGTATTACAGTCATGCTTTACACTACCAGCACATAAATTACCATATTTCGTTGTACTAAATGCTCAATGTCCCTCTTTACTACATGAAGGTGCTCTTTGATGTCATTGAAGTGCTGGGTTGTTTCATAGACTCCCGCAGCAGAGCCAGGATGTTGAGCTCCAGTGATCAACCTCAGAGCATCAGACATGGAATTTCTGAAACAAGACAAACAACAAAACATCTTTCAGCACAGAACAGCTTTGCACAAACAGCAGTTATTGTGGACACCTTTTAGTCCATTAGAATTAATCTGAAATACACAGTTGCCCCAAGAGGCAGAAAACAGGTTTTTTTTCTAGCTTCCAAGAACAACCTATCAAGAAGTAATTCCTTAATCAAAGTATGATTTTTTAAAATATTTAATTCCACGGGCAGTTTCAATTTGTACAGTACACCATCTACCAAAGCCACAATGAAAACAAGATCTGGCAAATATTCTCTTGCTAGACATCTGCTTTGACTGGCTGATGAAGCCTAAAAGAAGTGTTTTATCTGTGGCTCTTGCCAAGGCTTTAGGATAAGTAGAGTTTAATGCAATCTTTGAAGAAAACCAAAAGCTGTTCGAAAAATAAATAAATAAAAGCAGTCATGTAAGAAATAAAAATAAGAAGAGGCTTTAGGGATAAGAAAAGATTTAGATACATCCTTGTTTCATGATTATCATTTATACGAGAAACTCATTTCCCATATGCATTGTCATAATACTTAATATTGTCTTCACGTGAATTCATTTTGCTTCTACAACAAATCAAATTAAATCCGTAAAAAGTTCAAGTTCCATAACTAATGTTGTTTGAGATAAACTAGTCAATGAGAGAAAAATACTTAATCTCTAATCAATATGTTTATATAATTTTCCCCTACTGTGATGTTTCTTTTCAGTTGCAAAGAGGATTATTCTACAGCTAAAATATTTATCATGTGAATGTTAATCTCTTCATTATTAACAGAATAAACAATCAAAATATATGTCTTTGGATTTCTTTTTAATTTACTTAAAACTTTACATTTTGTTCAGATGAGAGCTTACTTCAATGCGTTCAAGGTAAAGTCCCAACTCTTTGTACAGTGGCCAGCAACTTATCACAGAAGGGTTAGAAAAGGTATTTTAAAGATCTTCTGGTCCAACCCCCTGCTTGCCAGGGTCACCTTCCACTGGACCTGGGTGCTCAAAGCTGGGTTCAGCCTGGCCTTGAACACTTTCATTTATAACTTTCACATTAAAAAAAAAAAGCACCAACCAACCAACACCTGGCTTGAATACTGCTCATTGAGTAAACTGGCAACCACATATAATCATATTTACAAGTGTTATACAAAATTATAGTACTGATTTTTAAGTGGCTCATATTCATTGTGAAAACAGCAAGTTAAGAATCAAAACTTAAAGGTTTACAAATAATCTTCATAAAGAAGTTGCCCATCTTTTAGCTTTCCATCAGTTGCTCTTCATGCCATTAAAATTCAAAAAACTACAGAACTAAAATTAAAATAAAATACATTAAAAAAGCCAGGAGAAAAGAGAAAACTAGTAAGGTAGGCATTCACCTCAATAAGCTCACTTGTAATATTGCAAAGTTATCAAAAGGAGTTACCAAAAACCAGCTGTTTGCTTCTGTCACCCGCTGCAAACTGAACTCATCAAAGCAGCTCTTACCTTCTCTTATTCTACTTTTCCGGTCCGGAACTTAAACATACAAAATGAATGCAAAAACCCCTCATCTGTCCTGACTTACATTAGCATATACATCATCAAGAAATTATTGTATATTTTTGTATTGTCATTGTATAGGTTAAAGTAAATTGTCTAATATAATATTTACCTGAATTTTGAATTATTGTTATAATAACCTATTTTAGAAGTACATTTTTACTGGAAGATTGTTTTTCTTAAATAAATGTTAAGAAAATTTAATGCAAACCATCACCATCGTGACCACTGCCTACCAAATGCTGGCAGTAATTCTGTCTGTCCACATCCATCCATTGCTCATCTTGCCCCACTATTTTCAGTGAGAGAACACATATGACTCCTTTTGTTCCTCTCCCTCCTAATATCACCATTCCTGTGTAATTAACAGAAATCTGCACACCCACCTCCCCCCAGGCTGACCCTAGGTTCGTTAAAATAACTTCCTTAAGTAGACATGGTCTGTATCAAATTTAATTTACATTTACTTCTGCAGGAACAATACCATGCCGATGGTTTCTATTGTATGAACATGCAAGATTCTCCTGTAATCAGATGATTAAGAAATCCATAAATCTTGACAAGAAAATTACTTAGACAGTAAGTCCTTCTCCTCCGGGATGACCAGCAATGCAACAGCGGGCTGTTCATTTCTATCTATAAATAAAACATTTCTTTAATCTAAGAAAAATATTAAGATGATGTTACGCAAACTCATACCTAATAAGTAGTCACAAAAAGGGCAGACTGCCAACGTTAACAAGAAAATCTAATTTGCTTACAAGGTATAAAGATTTGTCAAGAATATTACCATAAAGCTTTCGTGGAAGAACAAGTGCAAAAATGGAAGCACTGTAATCTTCGTTCTACAAAAACTGACCTACTTAGATAAATCACAAGAGCTGCCCTTGGACTAATACACAGCAAAAAACCTCAACTGCTTATACACTACGACATCAAGTTGTAGGAATTGGTTTTCCTCCTTTTTTTAAGCCCAAGGTAAGGAATTTTTTAACTACTATAAACGAAGGCTTAAATCAATTTGAAGACATTCCTGCTAAAGACAGCATCTGCAAAACATTGTACACAGACATCCATATTGAACATGGGAGTTTTCTCAAATCCCTTTCAGCAGTAAAGCACCTTCAAGATAAGATTTATTTTTTTTTTTTTTTACTTCATTTGGTAACACATTTTGAAAATGTAAACCATAGCTCTCAATCGATTTTAAAAAATGCATCTTAAAAAGCAAAACTATTTATCCCTTGGGAACTTGCAAGTGTCCCTGCAGATATGGAAGTTTCCTGAGAAAGTTAACTGGCAGAAAGCCCCCTGACAAAAACCCAAACCAAACAACCAAACAATACCCCCCCGGGGGGTGTGTGTCTTAATGTCGTACAGTTACATGCCAATAAACTACCCAAGATTGCCCAACAAGTGACTTCATCCAGGAAAGAAAACAAGTCTGTAACTGTCAAAGTCTCCTTTTCCAACACTACAAAATCAGAGCAACAATTTCCATGAGACAGCAGGTTATTAAATTAGCAGATAGTGACCACTTTCAGAGGGATTGGACTTACCTGTTGAAGTGGAATCTCATTACAAACAAAGAAGCAAATTAAGGGGCTCAGCCACCCTAGGAACATGAACTTACTTTATTATAGAAATTAAATGTATACGGAGAGTCATCACTAAGGAATTGACACAGAGAAATTTCAAGTTTGTCAATATTCTCCTACTGAAAGAATAAATAGGATTTAAAAGGTGGAAACAATATAAAATTCAAAACACAGATTTAATATTTAGAAAGCATTTACCTTACTTCATTTACTTGTCTAATGACCTCTTCTTGATTTTTCACAACTGTTTCAATCTCTTGCTGGGAAACCTGGCGGGGAGGGGGCGGGTAGACAAAAAGATCAACATACCTTGGAAAAAGCACATGGATCATGCTGCTGAAATTAGGCTGAGCTATCAATCACGGGGGCTGCGGTTGTTTTTTTTTTTTAAATTTACCTGTCCTTGTTGACCAGGAACAGCAGTGCCTCTTTTAGCAATTTCATCTGTGACTGCAGAGACGTACCGTCGCTGCTCATCCAGAATCATGTCCAACTGCCTATTAAGCTGTTTGATTTCAAGATGAATTCGATTCTGCCCCTCAAAGATTTGCCTCAGTTCACGATCACTTACAGTTTCAAAAAGATCATCCGCTGATAAGAAAAAAGGACATGCAGTTCTTACACATATGCCTTCCTCCTAAGTTGCATTGTATCATTTTTCTTGTACCCTTAAAGTTTCTACATGGATATATTTTTTTCCCATAATTAGATATATTCGGTGTTTATTTATCACCATTGCCATGGCAAAGGATACCCAGATGGGATCAGAACAACTGACCAGAGGTAACCACTCATTCAAACCCAAATTCCATCCTGGAGTTCCCATTTCAGCACCTGGGTAATGTGCAATGTAAAACGGAAAGAGGATGTTGTTATTATGAGGAGGCAGCTATCTCTACACAAGCTGGCATTGTATTACCACCTGTCCTTCAAAAGACATCTGCAGGTATTAACTAACACCTACTTTTTGGAAAAAGTAAGCTTTAAAAGGTAAATAGAGAAGTGACTGCACATTTTGAGTGAGCTCCTCCACAGCTTCAACAACATCAGAAAGAAGTGCCAAAGATTCTGTGGCAAAAAGATTGTTATTTCTTATCAGTGGAAGGCTGGACGATATTTCAAAAATACAGATGAAGTTAATATGATGTAGGACCTTTAGAACAGTCATAATATCGCTGCCCCCCCAAAAAATGAGAACCTTAAATGTCAGGTTTAGATGCCCAAAGTACATTCTCATCATTCCCATCATGTTTCCCTTCATTTGTTTTGTTCCCAATTCAGGCATGACAAAAGGGACTTTACATTTCAGAAAACACATTAAAAACAAAAGACCAAAGATTCTTAATAAAGTAAATAACATCAGTAAGAACTTCGTAGGATCAGTCAGATTATCTGGCCCTAGTTCTGAATATCCCAGAAAGCAAACATTCCCCTTGACAACTGAAAAATCGCTCAAATAACTTGCCTGGCTGTCCTTGCACATCAGGATGTTCCTTCTGAAATTCTTCTTTCTTTTTATCCAGTTCTTGTTGAAAGTGTTCAAACTCTTCTTGATACTTCTCTTTATCTTTTTGAGGAATTTCTGCATCTGGAGTTGGCTTTAAAACATTATCAAAGAGAGGTGGGGGGGGGAGAGATTTTTTCATGTTCTCCACCACTCCTATATAACTTACTCTCCAGCGAGGCTGTTCACACCTCAGATTTGTAGACACAACACAATTAGTGGAACACATTAATACATTAAGCAGAAGTGAGAAACCAGACATCCCTATGGAGACCCATAGCTTTTTCCTGATACATGCACACTTTCTGCAATTAAAATAAGTCAGGTTTTACAAGGATAGATGCTGTTTAACAGTACAGAAGTGTTCTAGAGATATGGGAAGTTGAAAGCAAGAATAGATTATTTCTCCACTTTCCAAACAAAGTGAACTTTTTGGGTTGTTTTTTCTGCATGTTTTGATTTAACATCAGGATTTTTGTTGATGCAGTGTTGCTTCAAGAATTCTGGTGTTGAAAACATTAATTAAGATAGTACCAAACGTTACAGTTATTAGTCAGTTTTCTAAACCAGACGACAGCACAGCTGCATGCCAAAACCCTGAAATGGGGATGCCAAGCGTACCTTCAGAGGAAATGCCATAATCTGGTGCCACATGTAAAACATATACAATAACATATTTTACTAATCATGCATAAAGATGCTTACTACTTCCTTCCCAGGCTCAGTCAACTGGAAGGTCAGAAAAGACAGGACATCGTGATCATCTGTGTTCAAGAAACAAAACAAAAAAATCACCATTACTTCCCAAGTCAGCCTTGTGCTTGCAAAGGATCTTCAGGTACCAGAATCCTCCCACCAGAATCCTCCCAACGCCCTCCCAAGAGTTCATGCAGTGGGGAACGAGACGGCACAACGCCTTTGTAATGACAAAAGGAAAGTCCTTCTGCTCTAGCAGGAAAAGGCCTAAGCATATCAGTAATTTGGGAATGGGAGAGGATTGATTCCATCATTACGGTCAAAAATTGGTATATTGGATCAACACTAGCAGTAAGAATCCCCTCCTTGCAAACCTTGCGAGCCTACACACCACTTGTCACAATTTTTAACATTTGCTACCTGCAAGTCCCCCTGTTGCTGCAGATATTCCAAAATATCCTTGTGATGGCAGCACCATATCTTCCACTTTCGCACAAAATTCATAGTCTTCCTTATCCGGAGTGAAGCCATTGTTAATTAATACCTAAAAGGATAAACACAACTTTTACCACATAAATCTATTTGTGTTAATTGCTTTGTCAGTTTACAGTAATGGTCACAAATACACTGATACTAGAAACCAGAAAAAGTGTCTTTTCTGAAAGACGATTTCTCATCACAAGTACTGAGTGAGCCAAGTAGGAAAGATGCCCTCTCAGACTTGTTTGTGAACAGAGGAGGACTCATAGGAGGTGTGATGGCAGGTGGATCTCTTCCACATGGATTTATTCTATGCTGTTCTAAAACTGATCATGGCCTAATAGTTTCAACCCTAGTTCAAGAAATCCCTACAATGGGGATCATTAAAGGCCAGTCTATCAAAAGTATACATGCCAGTAAGGTTCTGTGGAACACAAATTTTTGGTCTGATCTAGAAGTCGTTGACTCTAAGCTTAGAAAGATTCTCTTCCTCCACAGATGCATTTACAGAACTGCTGAGGTCAGCAGTAATGTTTGGGCCAGAGGGGTTCCTAGATAAGGCATCAGGAACCAGGGGCATTCACAACGGCAGCAGCCTTGGAGTCTGAAATTTAATTTTCATTCAAGAGTAACAGATATCTTTTACCATTGCAACACAGTACAAGGTCCACCCTCTTTTAGGCGCATTCATGTTTACTTTTAGAGAAACTTTTACTACAAAATGACAGCTATGTTCTATGGCTAATACCTAGGAACAGCACCTCTTCAGAAGAGATCAGAAGCCACGAAACACACACTTCGTAGCTGTCACAACCCAGCACCACATTTTTCTCTCCTTATCTAGAAGGAATTCACAATCATCTGAACAGAATTTAAGAAGTCTTATACCCTTGTAAGTGGTTTTCCTTATATACTTGAAACCGGTGGTTTTCTGTCTTCTTTAACCTTCAAAATGCTACTATTTCTTGGAGGTGGGAAGCCTCAAGTGGCAAATTTAAATCTACTGTCAAAGAAAGAGCTTCAGTTTTACAGTTAAGTTTCAAGAACCTCTTATAATCAGCCACAAACCCTCTGCAGCTCTCAGAAATACCATTCAAGTGAAGGAGCTGCTCAAACACTTGGAAGCTGAGGAACAGATGCCGGCTTTAGGACACCGCTACAGGCAAGTCAACAACAACAGAAGGGTGTGAGCACAAAGAAGCACGTTAGCGTGACTCGCTCCTAAGTAACATCAGAAAAATCACCTCAGGAAACTACAGAGGCACTGATGTAGTTAAAAGAACTTGTCTTGCACTTGAACATACCGCAACTCCTTCCAGCTTCTGCTACTGAGCTCAACGTTCTCAAGAATACTGGAATTAACATATGGGGTCTTGGAGTTTTCAAATAGTTGCAACAATCTCACACTTAAAAAGCTGAGAAACATGAGTAATTATACTATTTCAGAGTACTTACAGTCAATGTTTTCTGGTAGTACGTTATCTTTACTCGAACGGGATAGGGCTTGTTACGGAAGTCCCTCTGACAGGAAGCCAATGCTTGCGTGGAACCGTCACTATGCAAGAAGACAACTTGCATAAAACTATATCTTATGATTTATCAGCTGAGACAAAAAAGCATCAATGTATCACTAAGCAACATCATGATAGCTTTTCAATATGCAAGTTTTTCAAAAGCTGCCGCACAACTGCACTCAGCTTTTCTGAAAGGGGGGATCAAAAGTACTAGATCTTTACAGAATGCAGTAATGGGGAAACCTGGGGAAATCTGCTTCTAAACAAAACTCCTGCACCTGATATCTGAGATGGACATCAGCTATAGCCTGGATTGCACCAACTAAGCTAGACACGTCTCTTCTCAGAGAATCCAAAAAGATGTCAATTGTGCTGTTGACAATAAACGATCAGAAATCAAAATTAAACCAATTAATTTAAGTTATAGGCAATTAGCTTTCCATTAGTCACTTTTGTCTATTGTTAGTTGTGTGGGGAAAATACCCATAACCAACAAAGAGGTAAAAAGCCTGTACCTCCGTTTATCTGAGTTCACTCATCCCAACGGACATATGCTATTTAAATAGTTGCCAATTTCTGTGCTGTTACTGCCAAAACAGTGTTTTAACAAATAGAAAAACTCAAATGTAAAGGAAACAATAAAGTTTCATATGAAAAAGACCTTCATAATGTTTCTCAAAGTTTCACGCAGCATTTCATCACTCAAAAGCAAACATTCAGCGTTAACACTAAAAATAAACTTACTTCTGGTGGTCATACAGAAGTTTTCCATTGTTGCCTACAACAATTACTCCAGGATTATTTTTCTAGAAAAAGAAATACCAAACAAACGGAATAGTTTAATTCAAATTGAAACATAAGGAACATCACCGACAGCGCTTCTGAAATAAAGCACCTAAAGTCAGATATACCACAGATGTGTTTATTCTTTCTGCACTTCAGGACTACACTGCGTCATGCTGCCTGCTTTGCAAGAGACTGCTACATTCTTTGTATATTAGGGGTGAAAAAAATCCACACAAAGTTAAGTTTCTGGATATAGTACCAATTACCATCATTTGACAAATACAGGAATATAAAAGCCACAGACAGGAGAAATTCATATATAGTGAAGATCCAGATCTTAAAACTAATAGATGACTTGATACCTCAAACTTTGACTACCTAACACTGGAAAAAACATGCAAACACACACTATGTTGACATCCTACGGACCTAGTCACAGTCATTAGAAAAGCCTCAGGAGCTATCTGTCAGAAACTAAATAAAGTCTATTGACAATATTGTCAGTTATTTAAATTGCAAGAGGAGGAGAACAAGCTAAAACGATAATGGCAGAACAGATTTACAGTGCTATTACGGTTGCCTCCATGAGTTTATGAAGTGAACTCCAGTTTTTTACAACAGCACAAGATTTCAGAGTTAATCCCCCTTCCCCCTTCAACATTTCAATTCATCATCTCCTAAAGTGTACTGGCTTGGGCTGGGATAGAGTTAAATTTCTTCATAGTAGATTGTAAGGGGCTATGTTTTGGATTTATGATGAAATCAGTGTTGATAACACAGCAAAGCTTTAGTTACTGTTTACGCAACCTCAAGGCCTTTTCTGTTTCTCATAGTCCCCACCAGTGAGTAGTCTGGGGGAGCACAAGAAGTTGTGAGGGGACACAGCCGGGACAGGACCCCAACCCACCAAGGGATGTCCCAGACCATACGGCAGAACGCTCAGCAATAAAAGCTGGGGAAGGAGGAGGAAGGATGCACATGCAGAGTTATGGCATTTGTCTTCCCAGGTCATCGTTATGCCTGGGAAGATGGCTGAACACCTGCCTGACAATGGGAAGCAGTCAATTAATTCCTCGTTTTGCTTTGCTTGAGCGCACAGTTTCTGCTTTACCTACTAAACTGCATTCATCCCAGCCCACGAGCTTCCTCAGTTTTACCCTCCCAATTCCCCCATCCCCACCCTGTGTAGTGCTCAGCTGCTTACCGGGGTTAAACCACAACATAAAGGAATATACTGTCCTATACGGTCCAACAAGACAGACTGCCTGCTCTTCATGAGAAAAAAGCGAGACTCAGACTTCAAGAAATAACGTCCTTCTCAATTCACAGTGGTGGGGTAGTGTGGACCTTTGTCTTAGAAAAAAAACACTGCAACCAAACTATCTGTTTCTTTTCCTTCATCACATAGACTGTAACCACCAGAGAACAGTACACCAGTGTACAGACATACACCAGTGTTTCTTAGCAATGGAGGTTGGTCAGCTGAATTGCTTTGACATCAGTATTGCCTGCTCAGTACCACCGGAAAACTTAATTGCCATCTTCTTACTGCTTTTTTTGGTTCAACACCACCATTATTGAATTGGTTCAGAGAATACTTGCATATATTCTGCACAAAGTGTGTACGAACAGTCGCATTTCAAAGCATTCATGAATGCAACCCAAGTGTTATCTACCTTAGAGCACAGCAGACAGCTACTAACAAAAGTATTCAATTATAATGGTCGATGGACAGTCCAATATCTGCTGCTGATCGTGTCTGGGTGCAAGCACGTGCAAGGACTTGAAAGACAGTAGAGAATCCAAAGTGGGGAATAACTTCTCAATTTTTTGCCTCCAAAGGTCACAGGAAAGATGCACTGCAAACTCTTGTGACATTTAGTGTGGTTCTTACAATTCCAGGTGTTCAGAGCTGTGAAATTCTGTTTCTCTTCTTAAAAAGCTCTTGTCGCTACTTCTACAGAGAAATAAAAATTCACCTCTGGTATAACCTGCAGCCTTAGAAGGAAGAGAAAAAAGGCTTTACAGTTTTTAAATCAGCATCATAAGCAGGGTGCTTTGAGCTGGCAGCACTTGATGAAGTCTACTTCTGGATGCCAGCATACCAGGCTGAGGACCAGTTACAGCACCAAACACCTTCCAGTGAACACACTGGAACAGCAACAAGAAGAATTTTTCCATACTGGGACTGAAGAAAGTAACAGGTTGTCATTAAAAAAAGTCTTAGGAACTCCAGCATTTGAGACATGTCAGACCAATGCAGGCATGACAAAGACTTTCGTTTTGACTGGAACTGCCACATCATCACTTTCTAAAAAAAGGGTGTCGCACCACACTGACTGAACTTGTGATCAGAGTCCCAGCACTATCAAAGTTCTAGCAAATAGCATTGTCCACACGCAATTTTTGTTAGATGGCATCTTCAGCCAGCTAAACTACACCTGTGCCCATATTCATGCCAGAAGTCAGAGAAAAGGGAAAAAAAAAAGGATTAAAAAGTCTTAATAAGTCAAACAATACTCTAATTCTACGTCTTGTCTTTGAAGATCAGAAACATAAACATCACCTTCAGTCTTTCAACATTTATATATGTTGAAGTTTGCTGTATATCAAAAGCCATCTCTAGGAAAAAAGCTTGTACAGCTACAAAAATGTCTCTAAAATGTCTAAAAGCAAGCCAAAGCAGTGCAGGAAGAGCAAAAAAAAAAAAAAAATGCAAAGCAGACCTACTATGTTTTAAGTTTTGCAGGCTCCTTCTGGACCAGAAAACCGGAGATTCAAAACAGCAACTGTCACCCCCATCTGCTACAGGTTTTTTGCTCTCAAACTATTCAAGGCAGATTTGTTCCGAGAAAAAGAGCATCTCTGCAGACGGGCATAGAAATTTGTGTTTCCACACTGTCATATTTTGGTACAACGTGCCTCTTCCAAAGCACACATCTTCAGATATATCAACATTTCAAATTGTGCATAGGCATTCAAAATTTCAGCTTGTACATAGGTACATGGTAGCTTCCCTTCAAACCTAACACATGAACCAATGTTCAGTGAAGATTCATTGTGTCATGCTTCAACATTCAAGCTTAAAGAAAAAAGTGTGAAAAAGTCTAGTAAAAATACTATAAGGGCAACTTGACTGTTTTAATTTATCCCTTTGAAGTGAAGGGTGAGAGAGTAGGAAAATAACATACTATTTTTTTGCACAAAGTTATATGTACAAAACAAGCAGGAAATTAATTTATAATCTTTGCTAGAAGAGTTTGCTTCCCACTAACCTTTCCATCATTGTCAAAGGAATCAAAGAAAACTCCAACACCATTCCACTTATCAGCTGCCCCGAAAACAGGACCTTCCAAGCCTTGCTCTTCTGTAAACCAGATTGCCTGTCACAGAAAGCAAGTAAGAGTCATAAGTCAAGATTCGCTTTTTAAAGCATGCCTGTTTTTTTTCAGTGAGATCAAATTCTTAATACCAATCCATCAGCTCCAATGCGGCCTCTTCCTGTAACTCGAAAGGTCACTTCAACTTCCCAATACTCAAATATTGATTTGGTTTTTGTCCACACTGATCCTCTTTGGCTTTTCAGAGATGTTGTTATACGAATCTGATCGGCACTTGGTATGGCATCTAGAAAGGAAAGGAACCAACACTGAATATATGAAAAAGGAAGTATTGCAAGTACCTAACCAGTCAATTAACAAATCTTCTTAACTCACAGAATTTTCTGGTGTCCTCAACTAGTTACCAGTTTTCAAAATAACTTTTTAATGGACTACTCAACCACTTGAGAGGGGAAAAAAACAAACCAACCTCCACACATTTACTTTCAACAACTTGATTACTACAGCTTTACAGAAGACTTAATCAACTTCCATTTGGAAACACAACGTACAACTTAGAACAGTGGTGTTGCTGTTATAGATATGTATTAAATTAACTAGGAAAAG
>JAHREE010000192.1:744182-756211 GCA_033628505.1 Tringa tobata
TTCAGCCGTGCCAAAAATCGCTTGCAGGTTCTGCGGTATGAATTTCTCTTGAGACTAACAAACATAACCTGCCTGACTCAACAGAGCTCGGGCTGGGAAGCAGCGTTAGTACCTATCTGCTCGGGGTCAGATGAGTGTACTGAAGCAGTCTCAGAATCCCAACACCACTGCGCAAGTTCCATATAAAGAAAGCGTTTAGCTTTACCGGATTCAGTTCAGCATTTGAGCTGGCAAATGTACCAGGTAAAATTTTACCAAGGGTGACAGGTGAACCCTGGGATTAATTCAGACACTCCATAAGTGGTGGGAAATGCACAAACAGGTTATGGTGAGGCTTTGCAGCTTCCATGTAGGTGTCGGTTACTGTTCAGCAAGCTCTTGACTTCTTAAATTATTCCAGCCTTCTTTTTTTCACTTTTCTTAAGGAAATACTGCTGATGCTGGCATCCTGTAGCAAAGGAAGCCAAAGCTTTTCACTGTGCAGGTGGATTTATATTCGTATCTGCTCCAGTTCCCCAAATAATAGCAGGTTAGTTAACCAAATGACACGAGTATGAGATGAAGGCAAGGCACCAGTTTGTGGATGCCATCACAGACACATTTTTTTCAGGAAACACAATTTGCTAATTATTATTTCCAGATCAAGCCTAAATCTTAGAAATAATGCATAGTCATCAATTAACAAAAGGCATCAGCCCACTTAGTATAAGATGCTAGATTTCAAAGGGGTGCAGAAATTGGGAGGCTACATCCACAAACACATGAATAAATGAGCTGTTGAGAGCTTAACATGTTTGGAAAATCAAATGACTTAATCTAAATTTGGCTTGTAGAAGTCCCATGGTAGCAATTGCTATTTTGATAGTTTTAGCTTTCATAAATGTCCACTGGAGATTGGTGGGAGTATCTCACAGTCGAGCAGAGTGGCATGGGATCCATCCCGGGGCACTGGGAGAGCTGGCCCATGTCATCTCAGGACCTCTCCCAATGGTTTTGGGAGTCTGGATAGGTCCCAGCCAACTGGAAGCTGGCAAGTGTTGTCCCAGTTTTCAAGAAGGGTAAGAAGGAAGACCCTGGTAATGGCAGGCCTCTCAGTCTCACTTCAGTGCCTGGTAAAATTACAGAGATGGTTGTTCTGGAAGTTACTGAAAAACATTTGAGAGACAGTGCAGTCATTGGTTGTAGCCAACACAGACCTGTGAGGGAAAAGTCCTGCATAACCAGCTTAATTCCCTTTTATGACAAGGTCCCCGATCTAACTGACCAAGGGATGCCCATAAATGTGGTGGTTTTGGATTTTAGCAAAGCTTTTGGCACTGTCTCTGACAGTATCCTTCTAGATAAGTGTCCAGCACCCGGCAAGACAATTCCATCATGTGCTGGGTGAGCAATTGGCTGACGGGTCAGGCTTAGAGGATTACAGTAAATGGGATGACACCAGGGTGACGGACGGTCACCAGTGGGGTTCCCCAAGGCTCAATTTTAGGGCCAGTTCTCTTCAGTGGTTTTATAAATGACCTGGACACAAAAATTGGATGTCCATTAAGTAAGTTTGCGGATGATACTAAAGTGGAAGGAGCTGTGGACTCCCTTGAGGGCAGAGTGGCCTTGCAGAGTGATCTGGATAGACCAGAGAGCTGGGCAGTCACCAGCTGTGGGACGTTTAACAAGAGCAAGTGCTGGATTCTGCACCAGGGCCAGGGCAATCCTGGTTGTACACACAGATTGGGGGATGAGAGGCTGGGGAGCAGCCCCTGGAGCTCCTCCCTGATTTTATCGAGCATTTTAAAAATTGAACATCCTCACTTTCCTCTTGAGTGAAAGACCCCTTCCTAACATGCCCTTCTGCGGCTCTGAATGGCTATTTTTGAGTCAAATTTTGTTAAAATGAACAGTTGACCCATTCACGTTTATCTCAAGCAGGGATGAGCTAAATGGATTTAAAACCATCTGAGCCTCTTTGAACATTAGAAGTTGTAAAATTTAGAATCTTTTAAATCAAGTGACCTGGAAGTGAACCATGAAAAAACACGGAAGCATCCCTGGCTTTGAACTTTGGCTCCTTGAGTGCAGCCCCTGGGGGAACCACTCATGTGATGCTCAGCACAGCACAGCTTTTCTCGCTGCTGCCTCTCTTCTGCCCGCGTGAGGATTCCCTTTCACTTGTCAGGTGTCCACTGCAGGCTTCGAGCGGAGCCTCTGTTCTACTCCTGTTCTCTTGTGTGTTTTACCTCACCTCCCTGCTTTTTTGTATGTGCCTTCTCTGGTATATCTATCTGCCTCCTGACAACTGGCCTTCCAACAGCAGCTGGATGTGTTCTCAGGTGCTGCAATACAACTGCCAGTCTCAATGGGGAGGACAATGTAAAGGATGATCCCTAAAGCACTGGTTGACGGAAGGAGAACCATCCAGATTGTTTTCAACACAAACATGAGCGCTGCAGGCTTTTCCACTTTAATTTCTGTATGTGAGCAGGAAGGAGTTCTCAGTGATTTACCCAAAGGGATAACTAGCCAGATAAAAGCCCCACTGAATTTAGTTTTGTCAAGACCAGCTCTCTGACGTTGGAGAAATGTGCAGATTTTGGGGCATTCAGACATACACAGAGACGCACTCCCACCACCCTGGTCCAAGGACTGAGGCTGTCAGGGCTCCTTACACCAGAAAACATACAGCACAACCCGTGGGGCTGCCTTGGAACCCCCTCACTGTGCTGGGTCTGACGCGAGTCCCCATGGGGGGTTTCCAGAGCCCACCCCATCCGTCCTTGCACACCCTTCCTTTGCTCAGCCAAGTCCCTATGGACTCAGCTGCATTTTTCCTGGTTGCACTCAGAGCCCACCCTTCCCTTTCCAGCTGGCTCCCACCGACCTTAGCCGTGTCTCACTCACCTTTCCTCAGTCACACCGAAAGCTGCAACGCCTGTTTCATCCTTCGTGGCAACTATTCCAGTGTGAGTTCACACCCCTCATATTTTTAGCATCCAGTATTAGCTAGAGGATGGAGAGATTTCTTAGTTTTCGGCAGAGCCCACAAGTGCAAACAGAAGACGGAGCCTGAAAAACCCAGTGCCTTTTGCTTTGTGCACTTTACTGACAGCACGCCCTTCCTTATGCTCTCATCAATTTCAGGCAACCCAATTCATTCTTTTAAAGGCAGTGAGTCCAGCTGACAACATTACCATTATTGTCGATCCTGTAGCTTTTCCGACCGCTCACTGAGCCTGTGGTGTCTCAGGCCAGGGCACACTGCACCCAACTTTTGGACCCAGCTTACCACCAGCCTCTGCCCTGGGTAGCCTGCACAGAGGAGGGGTTTGAAAGGACGGGAGTAAAAATCTGCCCACCCTTCCCTAGGAAGGATTCTTTCCAACCTTTGTGTATTTTCGGAGCCTTCTGTGATACTTTTAAGGTATTTCCTTTGGAAACAGCAATTTTTCACTTTCAAAGATTGCCTGGTGTATGTTAGAGTCCTTTGCTGTCAGCCCTCATGCCCTTTCCCTTCTCATGAAGTCTGTGAACAGGCTTTACTTCTCTTTGAGAGGACCTACCCATTAAATGTCAGCCCAAGTGAATTTGTGCTGAACTAACATTTCCAGAGTGATCGATATTGAGGAAGAGCCATTTTCAGGCTCAGTGGGACAAAGCAGCGGGAAGGAGGACAGGGAAAGGCAGGGAGGTTTCACTTACCTGCCTCTCCTCTGCTGCTTGCTTTCTCCGGGGACAATATTGATGGCAGCAGCGGTGGGCGAGTGGCTTTGATGCTTCCCACTTTCAGCACAAGATGCTGTGCCACTGTACGGAGCACAGGCTGCCTGCCATCTGCCCCCTCTCACCGGGCAGAGCTGCCACACTCCCCCTGAGGTCAAAGATGAGAGATTTATTGTCACCGATGGAAGGAGCCACTGGCTCGGTCTCACAGATGAGGTTGCCTGGAAATGCATTCAGAAACAATTCCTAGCAGGAATCAAAAGATGCTTCTGCTCTGGCAGGTGCAACACTAATCACACATGTGATTTTGCCTTTGCCACATGACATGTACTCCACGCACTTTGCCACCACTGAACTACTTGCCACTTCTGCAGGAAAAGAGAAGGTTTACAGATGCAAACATGCCAACAAGAGAAGGTGGTTTAAGGCACCTTTAGCTGCCTCATTAGCAGCAGCTGATGAGATATGCCATCCCACCAGCTCAGGTAAATTGTTCCTATCTCTCCCCCTCAGGCGTGGTAAAGCTGTGTCCTCTGCATGTGCCCCAAGTTCATCTTCCACATGTGCCCTGAGCTACAGCAGATGAAGCAGCCACCAGGGCAACAAAGCCACCACTCAGCAGGACTGGGAACACCGGGAGCAGGGGAAGGACCCCAGCCCTCCTGCCTCTTTGCTCCTTAAGAATAGGATCACCTTTGCTTCAGAAAATGAAGGTCTTGCCTATTTAAATCGGTGTGCAATTGGCCATGGTTATTAGGGAAAGAGGAGGCCTGGGAAGCATCTTTCCCAACAGCAGCAAGGCCAAAAGTGAACTGGAGGAGGAAGTGTAAAAGAGGGTAGAATATGTTTAAGGATTATGTTTCGGCATACACAGCATGCAATTTCACAACTCATGTCACACCGGCTTGTGGCAAAGCAGGAGCTATTAATCCCCTGGGAAACAAAGGAAACCTGAGGCACTACCTCCTGCAAGCGCTGGGTGAGGGCATGGCAGTGGCAGTGACAAAAACCCAGGTCTCTGTGGGCACTGTCATACCTGCCTTGGAAACACATGAAGACTTTTGAGTGCATGAATTGCAAAAGAAAAAAAATATATTTGCTTAATTGGCATTACAGGATCCAAGCTTTGCTTCAGCTCTGCGTCTTTTGGGACTTCTTACAGCAAGGAGCTCTGCTTTGTTGCCTGTTTTATAGATGGATAGCTCTAGGAACACATGTTTAGGGGAATTAATCTTAACTTTGTCCACTAGGAAGTTTCTTTCTACCAACCAGCAAGAAATCCCTCGTTTTCATGACAACAGAAAGAAAAGCAAGTGACCATGCATTAGAGTGAAAAGAATCTGGTTTAGAATGTGAATAGGTGTACAAATTACCCAGCATAAACAAATACCCAAGTAACCGGCTGTTTGCAAACTAATTGGTTTTTCTAACTGTGGTTATACACAGGCAAAAAAGAAAAAAAAAAGAACAGAAGTGAGGAAAGGGGGACCCCTGACTGTTTTTTTCTCTCCAGCATAAATAGATCATCTGAGTTGTCTTAATAAAAGGTGCTTTGTCTTCTTGAGCCGACTGTAGGTTTTATAGTTTCACTCCACTTTCCTCTTTTTGCCCAACGTGAAACTGCTCCAAAGCAGTAACCCCAAAGCTGGGGCGTTTCTGCTGCAAGGGGCTGGCACCCACTGCAGGCCATGCTGCTAAACGGGACACGGGCACTTGGGCTACTCCAGCCTGCTCGGACCTCAGTGTAAGAGCAAAAACATTTGTTGGCACACAGTGCAGCCACCTCGGTGTTACCTGTCCCATGGCTGCCGTGCCACATCTGCCCCAGCTTGCCAGGACTGCCCGACGGTGGCTTAGCGGGCCCAGCTCTCACATCCCGAAAATGCTGGCATCTTCCTGGGCTGCAAAGGGGGCGGTGATGGAGGGCTGGGCAGCACCATGGCAGTGATGGAGGGCTGGGCTGGCAGCACCATGGTGGCGATGGAGGGCTGGCAGGGCAGCACCATGGTGGTGATGGAGGGCTGGGCTGGCAAGGCAGCACTGTGCATGGCTCTGGGCTTTCAAGTGATGCCGTCAGGGACAGCCGGCTCCGGCACACCTCCGGGTGCCAGGGTCGCCAGGCAAAGCCACTCTATTTCTTTATTCTTGGTATTGACACTTTTCTCACAGAACTCAAATCCTAGAATTGCCTAGGTTGGAAGGGACTTTTCAGATCATCTTCACAGCCGTTTACCTAAATTCAGTCATTTCCCCTCAGGTTTGTGTTTATACCAGCAGGAAGGCATGCCTGCGTATGTGTTTGTGTACACATTCGTGTGGGGGGCTGTTTTAGGTTTTTTGAGGTTGGCTAGTTTTTGGGTGGGTTTTTTTCCTTTTGCTAAGCCCTCATTAACTCCACTCACGCTGTCTTACTCTGTTTGCCAGTGCTTAAGTAGTGCTTTTTTAAAAAGCAACCAATTAGCACCTCATCAGCTCCAATTAGAGGAGACAAAAGCAGTGTAAAGATAACTCAATGAGAGGGGGTGGCACAACATCATGTAATCACTTAAGACAGCGGTGAGCATTCACTGGGCTGGCTGCGCTGGGCCTATTCACCTTTTTTCCTTCTCTCTAGATGCATTTAAGACTTTTTTTTTTTTTTTCTTCTGCTGGGAAGCCGGGCCTCCCAGGAGTCTCAGAGTCTCTTATTCAGGGCTACCTGTTTACAGCTCACCGAACAGAAGGACCTAAACAATCCTATATTGTACGCCTAGTGCTTCCTTAAACTTAGGCCTCCACAATGGCATGTTTTCAGAAGCTGGGCAGAATAAGTTAAAGGCTGGCTTTATACTCATTAAGTGTTCTGCTTGTACTGTCTTCTAATTACATGGCAGGGCAACAATGTATTTTTTTTTCAATGGAGTTCTTTGGAGCAGTTAATTTGCTGCCTGTACTAAATGCCCCAAAACATTAATTAGTGTGGAAGGAACCCTAATTTCCTCGGCGGCTTTCCTCTCCATTTACTTCCCTTGTTTTCACATAGGCTTGGATGAGCCTCTATAATGAAATTACCTCATTAATGCCTTTATTCTTGCAGAGTAACTCATTCAAGATCTACCATTTAGTTTTAATTTAATGCTGTCAAAAGCAAAAGGTGCATTCATGTCTTTGATTAGTGCATTTTTTTCTCTCTAAAGAGTGGACAGATTTAAATTATTAAGATGGCAAGTAGTGAGTTATAATTGGATACAAGCAGCACTTCAGTGAATATTAAATGCTTTCAAAGCCTGGCCTATGTGGTCTGCTGACTATTAACTGTGTCCAGTGAGTTATTCTGTGGGTTTTGAATTAACGGCACCTTAGCTACTGTGAAGCAAATTAAGTTTAATTTTGTTTATAAAAACCGGTGAAGTTGCGTTTATCAACATGACATTTAGTTGCAGCGGAGTTCAGTTTTCCCCATTATCCTGTACTGACCTCATTGCTTGGGTAGTGCTGCTGTGGTGGGGGCTCATCCGGTACTTCTGTCCCACGAAGTCCCCCTGGAGACCGGGCTGTGCCTGGCCAGCAGGATAAGGCCTTTGATTTGCAAGAACTGCTGAGTTCTGAGTGTTGTCAAACAGACACCGCTCTGGCCACGTCTGACCACACTGATCGTTTGCTTGCAGAGTACAGCGGCATAAAGTATGTCTGCTATTAATGGTGAATGCACAGCCACAAGCTGTCCTGACATCAGCAGCTGAGCAGGCAGGACTGAGCATCTGACCCTTGATCTTTAATTCTCACTCTTCTCCCTCCTTTTCGTTTACAGCTCATGTCACAAAACATCTGAGATGCATTGGAGAAAGATGGATGTTGGAAGACCTAGGCAACCTCTAGTCCGCTTGCACGTACGTATTATAGTTTATTGTGTGGCTGCAGTGCTACCAGGGGTCAAAAATCAGTCACCTACCTGGGGACAGGACCTTTGGGGGGCTCCTGGGTAACTCTCTGCTAAAAGCAAGCCGAGTCACAGCAGCTTGCTCACAGCCTTGTCCCGTCATCCAGGGCCTTTAAGTTTTGAGCATCTCCAGGGACGGAGATCCCACAACCCCTCTGGGGCCCTGTTCTAGCATTTACCCATCTCTGTAGTGACATTGTCCTTACGCAATTATAAGGAAATGATTATATTTTCAATGAAAGCAATAGATATGATAACTTGATATGATAATGTTTTATAAATAACATAAATTCTAACTTTGTTATAATAGATTACATATTATATTTATGATGAATATTTGATATATGTATTGCATATTATCTATTATGCTTATACAATCTATTATACAAGTATTATGTGATTATCTTATGATATTATTTAAATATCACAGTATAGTTCTACTATATGAAATTATTATAAAAGCATGCAGGTTACCTTTCCTATAGAGCATGTATATTCAGGTCTTACCTCGTGAGGAGCGAGGATGTGGCTGGGGTGGCTGCTGGTGGCTGAGGGAGGAGAAGTGGCGGCTGATCCCCTCTGCTGCTGCCCTTTGCAGCACTTCAGGATCATCAGCCTGTTTGGCCTTTTGGTTCAGATGGGGCATCATCTGTACCCGAGATGAGACAGCGCCAGGGACAACTTTCTGCCATGGGTCCCTGCTGTGCCCTGTAGCTGATTCCTGACTCTGGGTTTGTGCTGGGTTTCGTGTGAGAGCCATCTGGCCCTAAGGCATGGAAGGTGTGGGGGCTTTGCACATGTGCTTTTCCAGTCCAGGGAGTTTTCCCAGTGTAATGTGTGCTGCCAAACCTGGGCTTCTCCTAACGTCCAAGAGCATCTCCCCAAGGTCCCTATGAGTCCCGTGATGGAAGTACAGGCTCAAGAAGCGAGATAGCCAGTCCGATTCTCTCCTCATCTCCAGGAAGCATGCACATTTCAAACCTCCATGTCTTTCTACGAGAAAGGGGAAGGAATGGTTCTCAGTGTCCACTTCTTTACCTCTGAAACATGGCATTATGCAGAAAAAGCGAGAGAGCAGAGAAGACCCTCAGGCTGGGAGCTAGAGCTGTGTTTGGTCTCTGCTCCAAGAACTGTCCCTGTATTTTATGCCTGTATGATTATTTAATAAAACAATATAGTCCTAGGAACAGAGAGACGAGGAACCCAGAGTCCTCTCTCCAAGGTGAACGTTCTTGCTGTGGGATACCATGATTGCAGGAGTCACCTAAAGAGCTCAGCTTCTGATCCCTCTGCTCTGGGGGGTACCAGACATGGGGAGCAGCTGGGGAGCCTGTCCACCAAAAGAGCAAGTTGTGTTTGGTGAGCCCAGGGGTAAAACTGACTGGTTACAGAGAGTGGCGCCACGAAACACTAGGCTTAGTCCGAGCGCTGATTCCTTCTTTGCTACAGCTGGAAGACACTGCAGGACACACAGATGTGGCCTCTGGTGAGCGCCTGTGCCTGTCCTCAGGCGGGTAAAAGGAAGCACTAAGAATGAGCAGTGAGAATCACAACCAAAAAACCCCAAGCATCAGCTGAAGTGACAGTTCAAACACACTGTCATTGCTCAGCCAGTGTGGAACACAAAGAAATGGCAGAATCTGGGCACATGGAGCAGAGGTACGGGGAGAAAGGAGGGAAAGCCCTGCAGGGCAGGAGGCCAGCAGAGCTCTCAGCGGTGGCAGCGCAGGGGGCTCGGGGAAAGCTCATGCTGCCCGGGAGAGGTGAAAGCACTGCAGGGCCAGCCTGGCTCCATTCTTGGTGCCCCCACAGCACCTGAGCTTTGAAGGAAGAGTGCGGGCAGTGCTTCATGGCACAGACGTGCCATGTCCACAGTGGTGGCACACTCCGTGACAGGGGCCATTCACTCCCACCCTTGTGACATTAAACTGATTGTGACACCAGGCAATGAGTTTTGTTGACAAGTTAATTTTAAGTTCCCTGGGCAGGAGGAAGCAAAAGGAGCAGCGGAGAAGGATGACACAGACCGACGACCATGCCTTGGCCGTTGATGGGAACG
Organism: Tringa tobata; assembly: GCA_033628505.1. NCBI lineage: Eukaryota > Metazoa > Chordata > Aves > Charadriiformes > Scolopacidae > Tringa > Tringa tobata. The sequence goes on from JAHREE010000192.1 coordinate 753,872, forward strand.
CTTGTCTCCCCTTGGGGAAGAGACAGTTTAAAGCAGCTTTAAGGAAGAACACACACCTGAGGAGCATGCCTTTGCCGTCCATTTATCCAGAAGGATTCCTAACACAGGCACCCAGTTCGCACCAGAGAATTCACCACCCACCGATGGACGGTGACAGGTCAGAGCTCTCCTGCTCCCGAGCGTTTTTCAGGCAGACGCAGCCCAGACAGACGGGACCGTGGTGCCAGAGTGCCCCCTTTTGCTCTAACGGGACTTTGAGAGCTGTGAGGGAATCGTGCACAGAAGGGCTTCACAGCACTGAAAGGTGATTTCTGCGATGGGGAAAGCGGCATGGAACAGAAGAATCCAGGGGGTGAACTACAAAGCACTGGCACTGGAAGAACAGCACAAGGAGAATCCAGAGACCTGTGCAACCGTAGGGTAGGGGGTGAGCAGGCAGAACCTCCTTCTGCTGTGCTCTGGACAGAAAAATGGCCAAAGTATGATATTGTCAGGCTCTAGGGTAATGCATCACTCAGGCACAGCAAAGAGCCTGAGAAGAGAGGGAAGAACCCTGTCGCGTAGCACAAGAACATAAGAAACAGCAGTGGGTCTGAGGGAGCAGTGCTCCGTCCTGTGCCCCTGGGAGCAGAGGGGCCTGTCTGCTCCCTACAGCCTGGTCCTGTCGCCCCCGGCCACCCCATCCTCTAGACCCAGGTAGTGCAATGCTTTGCTGGAGAGGGTTTGGGTTCTGCTCAGGTCTATGGTGAATGTATTTGCATGTGAAGTGTAAGGGGTTTAATAGAAGTAAATCAGTCATTTTCAGCAAGTAAAAACAGTTGTTTTCCTAACAGCCATGACGCTAAGGGAAACCAGCAAGCTATAGGGTGGTAGTTCCTGTTTTGAAAATAATCAGTGCATATTGTTTTTGAAGGTCTTCATCAGGGAGCTGGAGCAACACCAATAAAGAAAAGAAAATGAGCAGGGAAAAGCTGCCTGATGAAGCTGTCACAGGGCCTTATCGCATTGCGGTAAAAGAACGAAGTGACTGACAGGAGCAGGGAATAAACAGTGTCAGAAATGACACAAACTGCAAAGTGAAAAAGGTAAATAATATATATGTAGGAAAGACACTGCTGCCTCACACATGTGTAAGTTAGGATTCAGTGATGGAAGAAGGCACATTTTTAACAGAGTCCTGTGTTGTCCTTGTCACCTGCTGATGTTTTCCTCCCCCTCACTGTTGCACTCCAAACCTCTCCCCTTCTTACCATCCCCTTTTCCCTCTCATGCATCCCCCTTTAGCCTTTTTCCAGCTGCTTTCAGGAGCGGGAGCATCGCTCTGCTGTCCCCAGCAGGGCTGGTGGCAATGGCGGGGTGCAGCTGTGGGCCGAGGGCCTGGGCATGACATTTCTGGGTGTGGAGTGGCAGGGCTGATGGCCACCATGCAGCTGTGGGCCAGGGGCCGCTGATCTGGGCTACTGCCATGAGCACGGTGTTCACCACCGCACCAGGGCAGGACTGGAGGACGAAGCTGCGGCTGAGTCCTGGGACCAGGACTGAGGCTGCGACTGATGTCTAAAGAACACTGTTAAAAGTTTATCAAGAAGTTTCAGCTGGGACACGGTTGAGGCATCGAGGAAGGTGCCTAACCTTGGCTGGGGTATGTGTGAACAAACCGGCAGGATTTCTCCTCTCTGGTTTGATGGGCACGTTGGGAATAGGCTTTTATTTTCCTATGAATAGTTGCATTTTTTGTAATATGTTGTGTCAGTAGAGTCAACGTGTGACCCCTAACGTGTCTGCTTTTCCACCAAAAGCCGGTGCGGCGGGCGGGGAGGCACATCCCGACCCGCGGGTGGGGCCCACACGGGCTGCGGGAGCCCCGCCCGCCTCGAAGTGCCGGACCTCAGGGAGCGCTCCGAGGGAGGGTGAGGGGGGGCGCGCAACGGGTTTATTTTGTGCTGTCGCACACAAATCAATGAAGTTTTTACGAAAAGCCGGGTTTGGGTGATTGCTCGCCGTCAGGCTCGGCCGCACGGCCCCGGTATCGCGGCGACGACCCCACGTCCCCGCCGGGGTGCTACACCACGGCAACCGGTCCCGGGCGGTTGGGGGGTGGGCCAATCACAGCGCGGGCGCCGCGCTGCGATTCGTCGAATCGCTCGGATCGCCTCGCCAGGGTGGGACGCCGTGTGGATTGACGGCGCGACAGGCCAATGAAGTGGGGTTTCTCAAGGAAGGGGGCGGGCGCCGGGACCGCGGCCAATGGGCGCGAGGCGTGGGCGGGCCGAGGCGCTCAGGAAGCGGAAGGGGCCGGGCAAAAATGGCGGCCCGCGCGAAATCGCAGTGGAGCGACGC
>JAHREE010000193.1:0-49120 GCA_033628505.1 Tringa tobata
TTGAAATTAATGGAGTTCTCTTTTTGTTTCTGTGAAATTCAGTGTGTACTGAATGTATGATGTTACTTGACAATAGCCTGCCTACCTAAGACAGTAATACCATCTACTCTGCAGTCAGGGATTTCTTTATATGACTTAAAACACATGAGCTGTATGGGTGAAGCTTGCACATTGCTGAAGCATGGAATAGGTTTGCTCAAGGCCAGCTACAGTGTCGAACTGGTTGTGAGGCAACCAGCTGTCATTCTCTTTTACCAATATAAATCAGATAGATTCATTGACTATTATAAAATAGATCTAAAATACTTGAATTGGGTGGGAGAGATTTTGCACTGGTAAGCTATATTAGGTACTTGCTATTTTTGTAGCTGACAGGAGTCCATCACTTTAGGAAGACATTTAATCTCCTTTACATTAAAAATCATACAAGCAAGCTGGGTTTTTTGCTTGGGTTTTTCATTTTTGTTTTAGTTTAGTTCTGCAACAGAAAGTGCAAGGCAGAAGTGTGGCATTTTTCTATGTACAATTAATATTTTTTTCTGTTTTACTTCATGAAATGCATTGAAGTGGCTTTTTTTTTTTAATTATCATCCTTTTAAACAGCTTTATCCTAGTTAACTTTTCTTAAGTGTGTACAGTAGACAGAGTTAAGCCTGTATTGATAGGCATTTGATATCAGTATTAATATCCATTCAGTGCTGTATTCAGTATATTCACAAAAAACCTTGAATTAGTATGTTACTTCTTAGCATGGCCAAACAAAGTCCTTTATAGACTCCAGGAAATATATACCAAAATATCTAACAAGCTGTATCTTGGGTTTTTGTTTTGTTTCTAGTCAGGGTTTTTGGAAAACATAATTGCCTTTATTGACATGGTAATTCTGTAGTTGGGGTTTTTTATGCAATTAGTCTTGAAGTAATTTAAATAAAATTTTATTATTTTATTCATTTGAACTTAGTTTATTGTAGACCAGATTGCTGGAGATGTCTCAAATATGGCCTTAAAGCTGATGATTTTGCAGCTGGTGGCTTGCTTCCATGTCTTTTAGAAATGTGCCTTGAAACAGTCTTGTTTCTTGAGATATTTTTGGTTAAATGCTATGTGGCCTTCAAGTTTATTCACACAGTTGTTTTGTTTGTAGCCTACTGGCATATGTAGTCTTTACTTTTTCTTCTTTGAATAATATTCACAGACAATTTTGAATTTTGCACCCCTGTTTTCTTTGTAGGAAACAAAGGCTACCACTTAAGATTTCTGTAACTCTTTGTTAATTGATTTATGCTTTTTTTTTTTTTCCTTTCATAGAATGGTTCAGGTTGGAAGGGACCCTAGAGATCATCCAGTTCCAAACCCCCTGCCATGGGCAGGGACACCTCCCACTAGACCAGGTTGCTCAAAGCCCCATCCAGCCTGGCCTTGAACACTTTCGGGGCTGGGACATCCACAGCTTCCCTGGGCAACCTGTTCCAGTGCCTCACCACCCTCACAGGAAAGAATCTCTTCCTGATGTCTAATCTAAATCTCCCCTCTTTCAGTTTAAAACCATTAGGCCTCACCCTATCACTACACTCCCTGATAAAGAGTCCCTCCCCATCTCTCCTGTAGGCCCCCTTTAGGTACTGGAAGGCTGCTATAAGGTCTTTCCAGAGCCTTCTCTTCTGGAGGCTGAACAACCCCAACTCTCTCAGCCTGTCTTCATAAGAGAGGTGCTCCAACCCTCCGAGCATCTTCATGGTGCTCCGCTGGAATTGTTCCAACAGGTCCATGTCCTTCTTGTGCTGAGGACTTCAAAGCTGGAGTAGAGGGGTAGAATCACCTCCCTTGCCCTGCTGGCCACACTTCTTTTGATGCATCCCAGGGTGCGGTTGGCTTTCTGGGCTGCCAGCGCGAACTGCTGGCTCATGTTGAGCTTTCAGTTTGCCTGTTGCTTTTCTTAAATGATCTTTTTACATATTTAGCAAGGAGAAGAAATGTGATTCATTCTGTGTGAAGAAAAATACTTTTGAAGTAGTGTTTGCTGTTTATTTTTCTCACCTGCCTTCTCTATCCCTTCTTTACCCTTTTATTGTTTTGTGCTTGTGTCTTTCTTCAGTTCTCATTTATTTCTACTTCTGTGGATCAAGTTCTTTCTTTTCTGGAGTATGTAGAACTTGAAACTGCTTATAATCCTTCATTTAGCTTTCAATGTTTCATGTTTCTCATGTCCCCTTTGCCCCTCCTTTGTTGTTCTGGCGTTCATTTCGTATCTTTCGTGTGTTCTGAGCAATTAAAATGTCTTAATTTTTTCCTCTTTTTAGATGGATTTTGGTATTAATTGCAAAATACTTCTCACTAAATTTTACACGTTTATATGGCTTCTTGCACTACTTCTGGTGATGTTCCTGTAACCTAGTCCTTTGAGAATTCCTCCTCATTCTCCACATAAATAGCATGTAAGTTATTTCTGTATTCTAGTACAGAGTCTATTAAGAAAATTGAAGACTCTGTTTGCTGCTGATAGAACTTGGAGGACACCCCCAGGCTGCCAACTTCTTGTCAGTATTTTAGGGCTTTTTGCCATTCCCAGATAGGTGTTCTATTTTTTTCCCCCAATTCAATATTTCAGTTCCATTTTTAGAACTGTATTACTGAAGTACAAAAAAAATGTATCCAAGCTGGGAATACTAAATAAAAAATACTTGTTCAATAATACTGTAATACTGAACCTCCTCGTGTGTTTTATACAAATGGATTATGCTCTGTACTTGTAAGGCATAATAAGGTGTTACTGAAGTATCTCAACGAAACACTTTAAAACTGTGATAAAAGGAGGCAAGGAAAAGAAGTCTGGTTAGTTATGGCCTTTTGTGTATTAAGGGCACATGGATGCTCTCATAGAAATGAAATTCCTATGCTACGAAAGTGGGCATGAGTTTTAGATTAAATTTAAAAAAAACAACAATCTCTGCCTAGAGATGTGTAAAAATGAATTGCCTTTATTTTTTTCAGGTCATGAATTCTTGGAATCTGTTTTGGGTTTCTAGAAGTGATCAACCTAATTATATACAAACTTTAATGTCAGTTTTTTAGCAAAGTTTTCCAATGCTAACATTATAAAAACAAGTTGTGGGCTTTATTTGCACTTGGTAGTGTTGCTTCTAGAGGAGGCATCCTGGTGGAATTGATCTAGCAACTAATGAAATTGACAGTGAGATTTTTGAATGAACTTTCTGGTGTACATTTATGTAGAACCTTTGCTCGGTCTTCAGTTAATGCTATTTTGGAACTTTAAATGAGTAGATGTAGTTTACAATAGTTACCATAGACTGTTTTGTTGGATGTTTCCATCTGTAAGAGCTGTTTGTTTAGCCTCAGTGATTGGCTCACAGATGAGTATTAAATTTATTTCTTTTTTTTTCTGTTTGGAGTAAGTGCCATGTTTGATATTTCAACACTAAACCAATTTTTGTTGCCATGGAGGAAGGTTTCTTGATCTGAGATGACAGGTAGCCTGAGCATTTGAATATGTATAACTGCATATTTTGTTAGGCTAAGCAGTTAGGATGGTAATTTGCCTGTTAAGAAGTTGATGATGGGAAACTAAGGTATGGTCCTGACTACTGCGATGAGAAGAATCCAGTGGATGCTTGATCAAAGCATCCAGTTTGAGAGAGACTAGCATTGTGGTCTCGAACTTCAGGTGCTCTACAGACCTTCTGTGACCCTCTCAGGGGAACAGCGATGTAAGCCACTTCAGCTTATTCAGTTTTTTCAATGTATCCTACATTATGCTGGCAAAAATCCAGTTAAAAAATCCACCTTCTACCAACCAACCAGGAAAACCGCAAGCCAAGCTCAATTCAGGAATGTCTTTCTCCCTCCTTTCTTGTTGTTTTTTTGTTCTGGGTTGGAGTTTTCTTGTGCTTTTTGATTTTTTTGTTTGTTTGCTTGTTTCTCCAGAGATCTTTCCTGGGATTTCAAGCAGATGTGAAAAGACGTTTGTATTTGCATTTGTAAAAGGGGATGTAACTAGAGCATAGCTTCAGTGCTCACTGTGCTGGCTATGTTGGCTGGAGAGAGCTTGAGGTTTTTTCCCAAATGTTTTGCAGACTTCCTGTTTTGGTTTTTTTTTTTTATGTTGTTTTGATATCTGACATTCACTGTGTCTGGCTTTGGGCATAACTGGTTTGCTTTTTGACATCCCTTCCTCTGTCAAATCATGCTGTGGCTGTTCTGGTGTCTGTTTCAGACAAGCAGCAAAGTGAGGCTGACGTTAATTAGCTGTGTACCTTTACCAGACATAATATAAATTTTGCTGCTAAAGTTATATAGTGCAAAAAACATTCAGCATTGTGCTATTTCTTTTCTCTGACGGGCCCTCTCAGCTTCTGAACAGCTGTACTTTTTAGGTCCTGAAGGCTTCTATGATGGGAAAGGTGGCATTTTCACTGCCAAACTTTGTATGAATTAAAATTAAATTATAGGTCTAATAACTGTGATTCTGCCTTTAATATCTATAATTTTTTTAATATGAAAGTAATATTAAGCATCTTTTAAATGAAAATACTGATTCTATTGTTTGCGAACGCTCAGTTATCTGGGAAGAGTGGAGAGTATACACAGTTGTGGAAGGACGTGAATGAAGTGGGTTTTCTTGTTTTGTTTGTGTTGTGTTGGTTTTTTTTTCCTCCCACTAGTTTTGTATGTTTGATGCCAGAGTCCTGTTCATCTTGTGACTGGCAATGGTTTTCTTGGAAAAACTGTGTTTGAATTTGAATGGATGGATCTTTTATTTTGTCCATAGGGGACACTAAAAGGAATCATGTTTTCAGGAAAATGAAGGGGAAGCATATTAAAGCAGAATCTGAAGAGAAAATGGCTGTGTAGTTTTTGGAGAAGATTCGTTCATATAGTAGCAGAAGGTTGGCTGACTTTCTCTTTTAAAAAATAACTTGTTTACAACTTTTAAAATTTGAAGATACAAATTGGCTTTTTTATATTCTTTTTGATTCATTTTACTGAAAAAGTAATGAACATAGTAGTATAAGCAATATTATGTAAAGTCAGTCTATTTGGCTTTGAAATGTGCGTCTTCAAATACCTCAGTGCCATGATCTATCTTAGAGAAGTTCTGTACTAGTTGTTTCAAATTATATGAGGTATTTTTTCGTAAGTGAATTATTGGAGGACTGTGGGAATTGATGTATCAAGAAAGAACACATCTGCAAATCATTTATCTGTTTACTGTTGTTTGGCGTGTATCTACATTTAGATGTGGTGTAAATACAGGATTCCTGAAGAATTTTGACTGAGCTCTGCAAATTCTGTCTTTCTTTAATACTTGTACATAAGCTGTCTTTTGTGGAGGGAGTTCCTGTGGATTCCAGTTTCTTCTTGACTAATTCAGGAAAACTTTCTGCTCAAGTGAATAGGGAGTGGCCAACAGGAACGGTCTTGTAATCCAGACAAGGTCTTTCACAGAGAAAATGTATTTTTGCCACAGCCAGCAGTGCATTATGCTTGTTTGACTGCTTTCTCAAGTTGGGATCAGCCTGTTAGCTCTTCTGCATCTTTCTAGAAGTATAATTTTGTTTCAAAGAATGTCTTACAATAATTCATTGGGCCTGCTTCTAACTTCAAAATTCTCTTCTGATCAGTAAGTACATTTTTAAATTTGTTGGCTGTTTAGAACCAGCCTAGCTTGGAGTGTTCCTGCTTCACATAGGAAAATTTTGCCACAATAGTTGTTCCAACTAAAGCAGTTCCTTTGTGGAACTGCTCTGGAATTGCATGTGTACTGACATTATTTCAGAATAATTCATGTTTGCAAAACAAGGAAAGAAAAAAATCTTGCTGCTCTTTAGTTATAGCATGCTGCACTCTTCCAGGATAGCTACTGCAGAGAACTTTTTTTCAAAGCACCTGTCTGGGTAATATTCCTGTGGGTGAGATCCTAGCAAACGTGCATCAGCTTTTATTTCCCAGTTACAGAATTAAAATTCAATAAAATTAATCTGTATCACTAACAGTGTAATTTAGCCAGCAGGACTTTTAGAATTCTTGAATTACAGAAACTGCGAAATTGCCACCATTCTGCCTCAGGTGTCAAAGTAGATGCATTGATTTTCTTAAGAGAATTCTTCAGGGATTATTATGTCTCACTGGAAAATCTCTTCCTACTTCCTTACTGTCATTCTCAAATGTCTGCTGTTGTGCCACTGAAAAAGGCATAGGGAATACTGATACCACTACCTCTTTGTTTTCTTGTGCTGTCCTGCAGTAAATCTGTATCGTGTTACAGGAGTTCTTTGCAGTTTTTTTCTCTTTGATCAGATAATAAAAAATTTACCCAGTTGTCCTATCAAAAGCAATTAAGAAAGTTTACACTCCTTTTCATCTGTTTTCTTGTTGGAAGTTCCCCAGTAGTTTATTGGACCTGTTTCCTTATAAAGGTTTTTTTCCACAGATGATTTATTTTACATTGGCTCTACAAAGTGATTATAAGTCTAAAGACAGACAGAGGAATGGCAGCAGATTCTTGTAAGATGCCTTGACATTTGTTGCAGCTGATACAAGCCCATTATTATTTTAGTAATACTTGAAATATGGAGCAATGAGCAAAGGAGTCTAAAAATATCTTATGGTTCTTGTGCATCAGTGAGACTCCAGGTTAGTCTTGTGTTTATTGCCTTCTTGCTGCGTGGGCTTCATAAGAGTAAGAGCAGAATTCAGTTTATTTACTGAGCTAATTGGTGGGATCCAGTGAGCTAGAGGACAAGTGACCTGGTATGCCTTTAAGCGCAACCTCATTGGAGCTCAAAACGTTAGTCCATACAAATGCTTGGGAAGATGAGTAGACATGTTAAGGAGAGCAGTGTGAAGGGAACTCATGACTGAGCATCAACGCAGAAGACTTCTACAGGAGGTAGAAATGAGGACAAGCTCGCTCAAGGATATAAAAATACTGCCTGCATATGTAGAGATGGTATTAAGAAAGCCAACATTCCACTGCAGTTGAAACTGGTAAGAGACATCAAAGGCAACAAGATCTTCCAGAACTGCATCAGCAGTTAAAGAAGAAAAAAGAGAAACATGGGAAATATGGGCTTGCTGCTGACTGTGACAGGTGATTTAGGGACAGTGGCTATAGACAAGGCTGAGACGTGGTGCTTTCTTTGCCTTGGTCTTCACCAGCTAGTCTTGTAGGCCTTTGTACCTAAAGGTGGAGCTCAAAGTGGAGGGTAACTATCAATAGTGTAAGAGATTTGGGCCAGGGTTTTCTTTTGGTTATGAACAAGGTATGATTGCATGCTGTTGAGTACAGCGCGTGAGTCTTCTAAAAATGGGAATGCTAATGAGGACTTGGAAAAAGAATAAGAAAATAAGAATGACAGTGAAGTAAATGTTTGGGATGAATGTGAATGGCTGTTCACAGCGTTACTTCAAAATTTTCAATATGGAGTCTCTTCCGCTTGGCTCCACTTGGCTTGTCAGCAACCTTGAAGTGTTGCTGTTAATGAAGTTGGACAATTATAAAGTCATGCACTGCTGTCTGCTGCTTCTGAATTACTGAAAAATGTGGTTAGTAATACAGCAGATTGCAAACCAGATTTTCTCATAAGAATTAGCGTAATGGATGGGAGCAAATGGCTTTTGATACTTAAGAAGTGCGCACAGTTGAAATATGCAGGGACAAATAAAGAAGAAATGAAGGATAGGGAGGCAGAAGTGAGATCATTTGGACTGTTAAACAGCAGAGTTACTGGCTTTTTGTAGTGGATCACAGTTCTTACAGATTTCAGGTTTTTAATTTGTAAAAGTAAGTACATTATCATTTCCCTGTTATTATTCCCTCATCCTTGATTGTTTTAGATTAACCTGAAGATGATGTTGACAATGATGAAAAGAAAGCTTTTATGGAGGCAGTGAGAAAGCTGATAAGATTTACATCATACCTACTGTTAGTATGTATTGAAATAAAATATTTAAGTCCCTATGTGCATCATCTCTTCTTATCTTAGTACTTCTGGGAAAAAATGGTTTTACCATCCATCAAACTGGGGCATTTATCTGTGAGACTGACGGTGCTTAACAGAGCGCAGTGTTAAACACTCAGCAACGGGAGTTTGACACAATGGTTAAAGAAGCAACTGACAGCAAGATGGTCCTGTATTTTCCCTTTTTTTCTGAACAATCTATATAAAGTTCCTCTAGATACCACAGCTTAGATATTTCAAATTGGCATTAGGTATTAGGGTCCAGAGGAAAACCTGTCACAAAAGGTTAGAATTTGTTAATGCTTTTCCGAACCCGTCATGAAATGAGTTTATGGGTTTCAGTTTGTGCTTAAAGTTGTGACAAGCATCCCAATAAGGTGATAAAACAAGCGCAGTGGTGCTGCAGACTTACTTCTAAAAATTCTGTGATATCTTTGGTCATCAGTATTAGTCTCTGTCTACAGCTGTTGTGTGAAGGACTGGCTGAACTGAATTTGTATTCCAAACAGGCCCATATCCCTCCCTTTCCCCCACTGGCAGAAAAAGATCAGCTTTGTGTTTACTGCTTTCCTTGCCTCGTTCCCAGGTGATTCTTGGTAATGGATGTGTATGCAGCCCAGATTGAGTGCGTCATTAGATACTGTATTATGTTCCAAGAGCAGATTTCTTTAATAAAGGAACGTAATGCAATTTGAAACAAATTTCCTGATGTGTGGAGTACTGTAGCGTCTCATCTAATGTATGACTTCATATTTGCAAAGGATCCAGATCGTTCATTCTACATCCAAAGAGAGCTATGGGAGTGGTGTAAGACATAGTGTTTTAGTTCCATACATAGTTTGGTGTGTCCCCATCTCAGCTTCCTGCAGTACCACTCCTGGAAAAACCAAACAATGAGCAGTAGTGTGGAGCAATTTGTTGCATGGATTTTGGTTTCCTGTCTTGATGAGTTCTTGGTAAGGACTTTAGCTATTAATTACTATTCCTTCTTTACTTGGACTACATGCTCAGGAGAAGCTACTTCGTCTAAGTCTTACTTCCAGCCCTTTGAGACTGAGTGATCATTTTAGCCACGTGTAAGAAATCTTGCTCAAAAGATGTTAAAAGTATTTTTAATAAATGAAACCCTGGTTGTTTTATTGTGTTTTTCTCAATGCAACTGATAGATTTTTATCATGTCTCATCTTTTTAAGCAGGTATTCCACTTGTTTTAAATTATGAAGTTTTTTAAGAAGTGGTTTGTTTTTTGTCACTCTGAAATTCATGTTTTTTTCACATTTTATATTATCAGTAATTCTTCAGAAGTGTGCTGCAAGGCGAGCTTGGTCAGGGAGGCTTCTAGAGCTAGCATGTGCTTTGGCCAGGTTGTTCTTTGGTTACTCTTTGGTAAGATTTCAGTGCCCAGTGACCTGTCATAAGCTCCTTGCACGGGAGGTGCCCAAAGTTGATTGGAGAAGGTCAGGTGAAGAAGAAAATTATCATTTACTTTCTAAGGGAGTCTTTTGAAGCCAAAAAGTCTTAATACAGCTGTCTTTCTTTTTCCCGTGACTCTGTCCTACCCTCTATTTTTTTTGAGGCAGTTGACCTTGCTGCTGTCAAATCTGACAAATTTACTTTGAAAAATATAGACAATCCGCATTGGTTTGTTACTCACCTGTTGAGACAAATGGCATTATTGATAACAGTATTTTTCTGTGCCATAAAGCATAATTATTCAGTAAAGTGTTAGAAGAAAAGAAAACTTTTATGTGTTGTCATTGTTCAAGCTTTCTAGGGGTTTGGGCTTGTACTTTATTTTGTGCTTCTGCATACAAGTCCTATTTTAATAGGTTCTAACGCTAATGTAATTTGTTCCTGTCTTGTCTTACCACGCTAGTAGAACTGTGCTGTCTGATAGTGCTGTGTTGCTTGATCTCTGTGATCTATTAGATGTCACTAAATGTATGATATCAACACTGCTTTTATATCATATTATACTAGGTTATGTACTCGTTTTATGATTTACTTGAAGTCTTGAACTTGTTCTTTCAGAACTGGTAAGCTGAATTGAGGTTGTACAGCAGTAATGCATATTCTGTCTGTCAGAAACATCTGTTGGTTTTGTTTTGTTTTGTTTTTTTAAAGAGAATTGTTTGGTAGTAGCATTAATACAGAAACATTTCCTAGCTGACGGCAATGGTTGTCAGAGCAGGTTTTTTCATGGCGTGTCCAAGTTGACTTTCCGGCTCCAGAAAACTGGAAACGTTTAATACAATTCTATTAAAAAGACAAATTCTTACTGGTCAGACTTTCAAAGTATTATGGTGGCATAGCTGGGTCTATTGACTATTGTTAGTTTTAACACAGTATTTTTGAAAACCCATATGTTCACAGATGCTTACTGGACAATGTATCCCAGTTTGCATTTTATCCAAAAGTGCTACAGAAGAACGTTTTTAAAATGTAGACTTTCAAAGTGAAATTGTAATTTCACAGGCTTTAAGTATTTCACAATTTCTTACAATTTGTTATTACATAGGTAGATGTTTGCAGTCAATTCAATTGTAAATACTTACAAATATATAGATAAATACACAGAGAGTGGGAGACACAGTATAAAACAATGTTTGTTTATATATTTAGAGTATAAAACAATGTCTGCACTTATGAACTGATTATAATACATTATACAAAAAAAAAACAAAACTGGAAAGAAAGTAAGATTGTAGTCAAGTGTACATAGTTAATATCTCTTTATATAATACTCCTGCTACTATTAACATTAACTAACAGAAGGTTAAATTGCTTAGTCTATGGAGTGAATTGTTATCGCAAGATGTCAGAAGATGACACAGTAGGAGACACAGAATTTCTTCCTGAGCATTATAAAGAAAAATAATTCTTTCTTTTTCAGAAATCTTTCTGGAAAGATTAATATTTGGGATAGGAAATGTTAAATCGAATACTGATTTTTCTGAAACCTATTACATGTTTAATTTAGCCTTAAGAGAGAGAAAATACATCTGTCTACATGGCTCTTAAGTGTCTCTATAGCAGAATTAGACATTTACTGATTTAAACCAGATTTGTGTCCTTTGGTGCCTATGCAGTGTGATACCACAGTGTTAGATGCAGTGAGTCTATCAGATGCTCCTTTGGGCACTGTATAGCAGAGGACAGAATAGAGCACTGTTTGAGTGAGGAAAGCAAGCTAAAACTGAAATGTGACAGCATTTTGATGTTTAAGAAAATCATGTCACTATTCTAATTTTCAGAGCAGCGGAAAGAGTTCTGTGTTGGAAAGTCTTGTGGGGAGGGATCTGCTCCCACGAGGTACTGGAGTTGTCACTCGGAGACCCCTTATTCTGCAGCTGGTGCACGTTTCCCCAGAGGATGGTCGGAAAACAGCTGGAGATGAAAATGGTAAGTGTGATCCAAGAGTGTGTTTTGCCTAGTAGGAAACAGACTTACAATCTTGCTTGTTCATTTGACTGGAAAGTCAGTTGATGGAATCTTAGAACTTGATGTGCTTTTTAAAATTTACTTGGAAGAAAATACGGGTGTTGTCACATCTGTTCTGTCCATTTAACAAATGTCATGAGTCAAAATCTTTTGGATATTCAAAATATCTTTAATGTTTTAAGCTCTCCAGTTTGTTTTTGGGAAATGCTTTTGAGATAAGCGGGCCAAAGAAAGTATTTTGGTTATGATAATGATTGTCTAGAGTGTAAAGAATACAATTTTCATGTGTGTGTGTTTCTTCCCCTCCTCTTCTGCTGTATAAATAAGGTTTTTCCTTGGGAGGATGAGTGTATGAATTTTTAGAAGGAGATTAGGAAATAGGTAAGCTCTGAATAGAGTGGAAGTAAGAGAAATGAAAACAAACTTGTGGTAGATGCAAACAGAATTTAATGGGCACATTCTGTAGCCCACAGCTGCTACCTGGCCTGCACTGAGAGGTTCCGTATGCATCAAGAGCAACACTTCAAATATTCTGAAGCTGTCTAGTTTGAAGCTTGTGTCTTCCGTAGTGTTTTTGTATTATCCTTCAGCAGATGAAGAAAGTAATCTCAGTTGTCCCTTAGGAGTTTAAATGCTTATTCTACACTAACTAGTGCTCTTGATCTTATGAAAGAGCAGCAGGGGCATATCCACCTTCTGATCCAAAGATAAATCTTAGTTTTTTGATGGAGACAGTAAAAAGTACACAGACTTTTGATGGTGTGATAAACGTTGGGCTATAATTAATTCTCATTGTGTTTAAACTTTTTGGAATCTATTTCTAGCAATACTAAGTCAGGGTATCAGAAGTTGTTTACAGTAGTTGTTTTATGTAGTATTTATAGCCTTTGATTTCTGAAGAACAGTTACTAATATTGTACAGTTTTAAAGGTTTAAGCTCCAATTTTCATTATTGCTGCAAACAGAGAACACAGATCATGTTCATAACAATTAAGAATTTTTAGCATGCAATCCAGAGTGTGCTGGATTGTGAGAGATTGTAGGACAATTCAGGTTGGAAGTGGTCTCGAGTGCAGCCTCCTCCCAAAAAAGGGCCACCTCTGAACTCAAGACCAGGTTGCTTGGGGCTTTATCCAGTTTGGTCTTGAAAACGTCCAAACATCCAAAGGAGAATTCAGACAGTCTCTGGGCAGTCTTTTAGAAATGGCATACTTGGTCTCTGTAAATGTGGTTTTATATTACATGTGTTGTGCAGTGTATAGTTTCTAGTACTTTTCAGAATGCTTTGATTCTGAGATATAGGATAAAATATGATTTTGTTCTGCTCTGCAACTTTACAGGTGTAAAAGATGGTTTTGTAATCGGAGTACTCTGAGTCAAGGCAGAGCCTTTCTGCTGTAGGTTGCATTTGATCTGGGGATTCAGATTTTAAATTTAAAACAGGATAATGATATTATTGCATAGGGATGTTGGTCTAAATTAATATTTATAAGGCCCATTTAGATCTTTGGGGGGGAAAAAAATCAATGTATAAGATGTACATGTTTTAATCTCTTCGTGATGTTCCTGTGAGAGAGATGTGGGCTTGTTTGGTAAGAACAGACAAACCTTTATGACTTAACAGTTGCATTTGAAATGTCTTTCTTCTCCCTCCAAAATTCAGGCAAATCATGGTCTAAACGGCTTTGTCACTGGTCTCGTTTAACATATGTACAGATTGTGGTGTTATAAAAGAGGGCAACCTCTTATCCTGGCTCTGCTGTCTGACATTGTAATAAGTCCCTATACTATTAAAGGTCTTATATTTGTTTGTTATCAGGTGGATGTTGAGGTAAAGTTAAATATGCATTTGGGATTCCCTAGAGGGAAATCTATCCGTATCTTTGAAGAGAAGGATTTTCTCCAGATCAGGGGTTTCTTCTTTACAAATAGAATATTGGACAAGAGATAACGGTCTTGGCATGCTGCTTTCTGAATGTGCTGGTAATGAACTCTCTGTGTGCACAGAGACTTTTATGCAACTGCCTCTTTGTTCTGTGAAGTCTGTTCTGTAATTTGTCATCTTTATCCATCCTAATGCTTGCTGTAGGTGTGTACTGGTATTACATATGAATACATCCATTTAAAAGAAGTACTAGTCTGCGGTTCTTATAAGCTTAAATTTTACCTCTGAATGTTTGCATCCAGAAAGCTTCCCTGTTTTTAATACAAAACACTATAGATTGTTGTGGTATTTGTTTAAGCATGGACAATTGTCTTATCTTTATGACTAGGAAGGAAAAAATTGTCTCTTCAATAGCTTACTCTTGACATCTTGTGATGCATGTGAGCTGCAAAAGAATATCAGTTTATATCAATTTAGAGTTTTTGTTTGGTTGGTTTGGGTTTATTTGGTTTGGTTTTTGGATTATTTTTGGTTTATTATTTTTATTTGATTGTTAGGAGCACATTGGGAAAGAATTGCAGCTACACATTTGAACTTTTGTTCTTCTAATGTGTAACAATAAAGATCATCTCTGTTCTTCCTCGAAGTCACCGATGAGCAATGTGATATCCTTGTATGGTGGTCACCATAAATCAAGATAGTCAGAAAATAGCAGAGATACAAATCTTCCATTAAATATGAAGAAGTACTGTGTTTTCATAACAGCAATTTTCATAATATTTCAGACTGTATACATTTCTGAATGTATCCTACAGACATGTGTGGTTTGGTGTGAAGGCAATGTTCTCATACTGCTTTTGCTGTTTATTGTTAGCCTCTAGTGATTCAGCACATATGGTGGTTTGATGTGGCGATGCCACACTGTGGTGTTATTTTATCAAATTGCAAGAGAAGTGGGCCTGGTCTCCTGAATTATAAATTGGTCTTGTAGCTAAGACCTGTTATGGTAGCTTATCCATTTGTTAGGAAATGGAAAAGAGGAGGGAACATACGAATGGTCAATTAGTAAATGTTTATAGGTTCTTTCTTTTGTCCAAGATAGGAAGCTGAATGTTGTTCAAATTCTGAACAGATAAGAATTGATATGGAACACAGGAGTAATTAATGCAGATCTGTTGTTTGCTAAATCAACACTATTTTGTCAGCTTTTTGCTCTCTACTTCAGACAGGAATCGCTTACCCCTAGTTCCCAAACAGTGTGGACTCCTTCGTTCTACTTAGCTTTGTAGAAGAGAAAAAGAGCTTTCCTCTCAAAAGAGCTTACCATCTCATTAGCGTCAAGGGGGGAAAAAGTGGTACAACATACAGAAGGGACTGGAAGATGTGCTGATTTTTTTTTTTCACAAGTTGGGGTTTTTTTATTATTATTTAGAGAAAGAGAGCTAGGAAAGGATAAGGTGATGGGAGGGAAAGAGTTCAGGTGGGGTTCTGTTTGGTCCAAGAGCTGTGAAGGTATGGGAATGTAAAAGCTAGAGAAACAGGTAAGATTCTTCATGTTTTGCTGACTTTTGTCATTTTTATTATTTGGGAAATTCTTGTTGCCATGCTGCGAGAAATCCTTTCTGGTGGTAGGCTTTTATGACTCTGAACAGCTTCTTTGTGCCCCCACTGTGTATGAAGAACATTTCTACTGCTTTAGGAAGGGAGAAAAGATACATGAGTAAGTGAACTCAGCATTGTACTGTATTTGAGCTTCTTAAAGGAGCATTGCAGTACAGGAGATAACAAATAACAATTTGGTGGAAGGCAGTCCTGAGAAAAATACCATAATCGTGTCTAGTTTTCCATTATATTGATTAAAGTTTTCAGTTCTTGCTCCAAGATACAAAAAGCCAGAAAAGCAAACAGACTGTTGCTTTATTCAGGAGATACTGTTTTGAAAGGCAGGATCTATTTGTTCTTAATAGCTGCTGTTTAAATAATTTATTATAATCTGTAATACTTAATTTTATAATGACCAAAATTTTCATATTTTCATCTAGCATTGAATCTTGAACGTAATCAGGTGATTAATTCACCTGAAAGTTTTGCCTGAAAAGCTTCCAGAAAGCAACATAACTGAGGGAAGACTGGTTTACCGGAGAAACTAGCGTTTAAAAAAAAAAAAAGTTCTACATGTAGACTAGGATATTGGCCTGTTGAATGTAGGCTAATTAAAATATTTTCTCCTTGCCTTGACCATCCTTGCATTTTGAGTTATGCATATCCTTTCTCCTTTCTAAAAACTCCTTTGCATTAAATTAGAGCTACTGCGAACTTTTTCTCAAATGTTAAAAGGGTATCAGTACAGACTTCCTCAGAAGACTAGGGCAAAATTTTCCTGCTGTATAAAATGAAATTTCAAAAAGTTTATACTTGGACCAGATGAGATTTTCTGTAAACCTCAGGAGACTGCATTTATTGCTTAACTTTTTTTTTTTTAATTCATTTTTTATGTGCATCAAGACTGGGGTTAAGACTCAGTCATTTATCATGGCTTCAATCTTCTCTTCTGTTATAGATAGCAAGGCAAACTTGCAGCTTGTTGAAGCTTAAAAAAATTTCAGTCCTTTGATCCATAGATGTTAACAAGTTAAAATGCAATACTTCTGACTAGAATGCATCTTTTTTTTCACTTGTATTTTGAAAAGTTCATAGATTATACTAAACCAAAACATTTCTCTATGCATAGAATTAAGCCTAGTACCTAGCTGCAAATTCCTATGCCACCACAAAACCAGTAGTTAAAGACTAAAATGGTGTGTCCTAGGAGGATGTCATCTCCCTAGGAGGGACATAACAGGAGAGGGCTTGATCCGTGTTTTGCAAATGTAATGGTGGCAGCATCTTGCTGTATCTTTTTCTTCCTGGGTTTATGTCTGTCTTTGCTTTCTTAGATTCAATTTTTAAGAGGAGATGAGCAACACAGTCTTGAAGATACATACTTTTTGTATGTGCATTTTCCTTTATTTCCCCTGAACTGTAAAAAAACTAAACCTGTTTAATAACCTAGAATTAATGAACCCTTTCATTTTGCACTTATTTTTGAGACTGTTATGTAATTTTACCTGTTTATCAACTGAGACAAACAAAAGCTGCCTCCTAACAATGGCTTCTTCATAGCTCATGTGCCTGCAGAACAGCAACGATAAAAGCAGTTTGGTTTTTAAATTTTTTTCCTTAATGGGTCCAGTTCATCTAAACCAGCATATTTCCATTGATGATAAACCTCTGACTTACCCCCTTCAGCAAGATATTAAAATAACTCCCCAGATGCCCTAGGCTTTCCAAACTGATGAATTGATTGTTGCTGTGCTGCTTGCATTTTGTGCCAAACAGGCACGTGCAAAAGATGTCTTCACCATTTTGATTCTTGCACTTCCATGGTGCTGTACTGGCATCACATAAAAATACAGAGTGTAAACTCATCAACCCTTCATTAAAAAGTTTTTTGGTTTTTTTTTTTATAATGGGATTTCCAGAGATATTTTGAGAAAATTAGAGGTTGAAAGGGGTGATAGCTAATGTTGTCTCTTCTTAAATCTGTCTCAGAGCTGCTGTAATTGTTTTTTTAATTGAGTGTTGAAAGGTTCATGCAAACCTCAGATTTCTCTCCCATACAGTAGTATTACTTCCCGTGACATTAAAAATATTTCCTTACTTTTCCTCATTCTTGCCATGAGTAAATGATGAGAAACATATTTCGATGAAGAAGTTCAGCTTTGCAGAACCTAATGTTTTTCTGTGCTCAGATAAAAATATCGTGAGCTGTTGGAATTAGATGAACAGCAATAATAAAGTCATAATCAAATAAACTTTGTTGTATAGAATATCTGATTAATATGCATAATTTATCAGTGTTTAGTTAAGATTTTACTTCTGTGCATATTGTTAATGTTACCCATTCTCATCAATAGTAGAATAGCATGCACATCTGTCTGCATGCATTTGCGATCTCTGTAGTACGATCTGGTACAGAAAGTTATTAAAATGCTATACTAAATATGATTAAAAATTGTAAACATCATTCAATGCTGTTTCTCTTTAACTGCAGACCCTGCTACATGGAAAAATCCAAGACACCTTTCTAAAGGTTGCCTTTATCCACTTGCTTTTTCTCCCTGTGCATAAAGTGCATGCTTACATACACTAACCACATTCATTTCATGCCACTTTATTGTTGATTACACTTTTACTTTTACACTTCAGCTACTGTGTTGTTTGATTATTTTGCTGAGTCTTGTGATCTGGTTGATTTTTAGTTTTCCAACCTTGTTGCATTAGAATGAGATGATTTTCTGCTTTTCTTCTGTACCGTTGCTGCTTCATAGAATTTCCTGCACTTTTAATTCCCAAATCCTTTAAAAAAAATTTCTGTTGATCAGTATTTTGAAATTCAGCTTGAGCAGAAAAAATGTTTTGAAAGATGACTTGAATTGTAGGTAAGCAAGTTTATGTTTGCCAAATGGCCATATTTCTTTTAGTCTGTTTGTCTAGAGCAGGTTGCTTTATCGGGGGAGCAGAGGGGAAATGACCACAAACTAAAAATTTGAAATGAAATATATCACTAATGCTTGGAAACTTAGTTGTGTGAGTCAAACTGCTGCCTGTTTTGAAAGCAGGAATTGACAAAACCTCCTTTGCTGTTTCTGGGGCTGCTCTTGAATAGCCCCCAAGTAATTCTGGACATTAGTGGTGACTGACAAAAGAGTTAAGGTGTTTGATCCTTGACAGATTTGGGAAGAGACATGTTCTCCTAAGACTTCATTGTTATGAATTCTTACCTATTTTCTGTTTGTTTGGTTTTGGTTCTACAGGTTTTTCTAACTTTTTCTTTCAGCTGTAATTTGATCTCACTTGCATGGTAAACAAAAAGATGCTTAAAGCTGGTATTTTTGCAGATTTTTTAAGCTATTGCTAATAATTATTTTCTTTTCTGTTGCTAGCTGACATTTAATGGACTAGACCATTTCTGAAAAATGCTGGGATAGTTGATTTGCTTAGTCATAATTAAGAAGGTGGACCTTGTGTAAGGGAGGCAAATTAAAAAGAGTAATGAGATGCAATTAAATAAGAAGAATCATAAACAGAGTCATAAATTCATTTGTACTGAGCTATTTAACATCTAATAGTACAAAGACTAATTTTTCTCTTGCTGCTTGGGAAAATGTCATTAAATATCTGCTTCCTCTTCCTCATGTATCAATTCTTTGTTTTCAGAGATAGATGCTGAAGAGTGGGGTAAATTTCTTCACACCAAAAATAAGGTATGTTTGCTTTGATGACGGAGTAGTGGTGTCATAAATATGTTATCATAGATGTACTTAATTCTATATCTCCTCTCTTGACTTTCCCAAAAAGATTATTCTACCTCATGTGCTATATGCCAGAGTATTGAGGATTTTCAGTTTTGCTTTTTAAAAGTAAAAATCTTCTGGAAACATTCTTTTAAATGCAAGACAGAAAGTATGTCAATGGTTGTCTGTTGTGTGGGTCATTGATTCTGCTCAGTATCTTGATCCTTCTTGTTTTACTTTGTTAATTTTACTTTTTTTGCATATTGGCAAAATTAGAATAGTAGTTGTAAAGACAAGGAAGTATATAATCACAAGTCATTTCAGTCCACTACTGTCCTCTTTGAGATGAGAAGGGTTTCAGACTACACGTTGTTTATTAAGTTCAAAGGATTGCAACTATATTAGGAATGGAATTGTGTTTGAAATTCTGTTTATGTGAACACTATTTTATACCTTGTCTGACATTGATGGACTAGTAAGTGCCGATAACAGCCATCTCACAGTATTAATCAATGGATTACATACCAAAACTCCAGCTTCTGTAATTTTTAGCGCTGATGATTGCTGTTAGCATTCTCTGAAGGGCTAGTAGTCATTCTTATTTTTTCTCGCCCTCTGTATACATAGTTACAGAGTTTTTCACTGTCTCTTGGAGAAGAGAGCATTATTTTGCAATCAGGTAAGTGTATATTGCCTTTGATTTTTAAACAATCTTTTTCTTCCTTCAGATCTATACAGATTTTGATGAAATTCGTCAGGAAATAGAAAATGAAACAGAGAGGATTTCTGGAAATAATAAGGTAAATGCTGCATGCTCTTAAACATTTCTTAAACAGTTTTGGCAGTTAGAAGTGAAAAACATTGAACTATTCTAATGAGGAACACAGTAATGCTGCTTGCTGTCTTGAGGTTTTTTTTTTACTGGGTTCATGAGATAACAGCTAAAAGAAAATGCAGAGAATTGCTGTTGTTTACTTCAAAGCTTCCATAATAATAGTGCAAAAAATAAACTTTGAATTAAACTTGTTTCCGTTTTTTCCCCATACATGATTTTAGATGTAATTATAAAATAAAGTATAATTACTGAAATATAAAGCTGATGTGCATTATATTGAGAGGGAAAACAGGGCTGCTTCCAAAGACAAAGGAATTGGTTGACAGATGTGGCTGGCCTGTTTTTCCTCAACAAGTAGTTGTAAGGTGTATGATGGAAGAAAGTTTTTCTAGTATGAAACTACAGTTTTTGGCTTTCTACTAGGGTGCATTTAAATAATTCAGTACAGTGATTAATTTTTATTATGAATATATTTCTAGGGGATCAGTCCTGAACCTATTCATCTTAAGATTTTTTCATCTAATGTTGTAAATCTGACCCTTGTGGATTTACCTGGAATGACAAAGGTAAGCTGTTAAATGCTTCTCTTCTGACTCATTGTGTCACTGTGTGTTTTGAAACAAGGAGTGTATGTTCACTCTTTGGCATTATTCTATATTGTTAGATAAACAGCTTTCCTCAGGTTAAATAGCTGGTTCTATAAATTTGACATGTCACCATCTTCTGGGGTAAGATTTGGGTTTCTGGTGCTTGTCACTGTTGTAAGAGGTAGGTCTACTTAAATTCTTCCTCTTCGTATGTACAGCCAAGGGATTGGGAGTGTTATGTGAGCTGCATGTTCTTTTTAATTGAAGAGGTAGCACTTGAAGTTTTAAAGTTACACCTGCAGATAGATGGGTAGTTGACGAATTTGAAAAGTCTTCCTCATTGTTTCATCAGAACTTGCTATGTGTATGTTGCATAAGAAGTTGTATAAAGTGAGAATACACTAGAAGAATTGTTCAGGTCCTGTTCGTTCAGGTTTTATACTGAATAACTTTTTTGTGGCATGAAAATGACAAGATCACTTCTTTCCCTGCCTGTGCAGACATATACACTCTAGTCTGTTCAGGTAGTTTTTCAATATGAAGTCTTCTTGCATACAGTATCAAATAATTTGAATCGATTCTTATTTCTCTAAAACTGTTTTTGACTCCTATGCCTTTCAAGATCTTCCTATTCTTTCATGTTTGTTTGGAAAGGGGGAAGGAAAGGTTTGGAAAAATTTCTTATACCAGGGTATTAGAGTATGAACTTTCAATGAGTGGTCTCACACAGATGCGAATACACCATTTTGTACAGTTCTGTGTTGTTTTTCCTCTAGGTGCCTGTTGGTGATCAGCCTAAGGACATTGAACTTCAAATAAGAGAGCTAATCCTTCAATTCATCAGCAATCCAAATTCAATTATTCTGGCAGTAACAGCTGCCAACACAGACATGGCCACTTCAGAAGCACTTAAAATTGCACGGGAGGTGGATCCAGATGGTAAGCAGCAAGGAGAACTGGATCCTGTAATTCAACTTCTTTTTTTTAAATTAAATCCTAAAATAAAACTTAAGCTGTTTGGGCAAAAAGTAGTAGGAAAGTAAATAGTAAGAAAAGCAAATGTCACTGTCTTTCCTAGAAAATTAGATTATTATATTTGTTTAAAGACTTGTGCTGCACTCTCTGCAACTCGGAGAATGCTGTGATGAATTAATATCCAATAGATTCCTGGCTTACGAACAGGCCAGATAACTATTTTAGTAGTCATAGGAGCTACTTCTGTTTCTAGAACAGCAAAATGGTATTACAGAATGATGGAGGTTTTGAAATTTTTAGTAGTTTACAATGGTCTTTTAGGATTACTTCATGTTTTATTGTCCAACATTGTTTCTTTTAGTAGAGGAAATACGCCATCCTACAACTGTTAATTGACTGTCTAGCTAGTTTAGTGACTTTTAATAAGAATAAAATTAATATGTAATGTCAGTATCCATTTTGCTCCCCTGCATTTATGTGACAGAACTGGCTGATTTGATTTAATCTAAAAAGACGATTTTCGTTTTATATTTACCTAATGACTCTGAAACAGATCTCAAAGTACTGGCTACCTGATTCCTATGTGTATGAAGTGCTCTCAGTACCATTGACCAAAAAATGACATTGTGTGATTTGAAAGAATATAGAAAAGTATACTTTAAACAAAGGTATGCTGACATAAGACTAAAAATTGGTGTTGGTATGCTTTACCCTCAATTTTTTCTTGCCACAGAGTGTAACATTTCTTGCTTGTTTTCAAGCTCCCAAGTTTGCTTTGGCCTGTCTGCCTAAGCCTTTATGGGTTCCACAGCCATGTAACCTTGAGGGAAAACCTCTTCTCACAGTAGTCAGTCAGTCAGGTAGTCCTGGTTTGAGGCAGCGGACCCTTTTAATTCACCCGTGTAAAAATGATCAGCTGTGATTTTTGGATCAACTCCCAAAATTCTAAATCTTAAAGCTCAAGTGGCAGCTCAGGTTGCAGGTCCTGTAGGGATAATGGTATGTAATGAGAACTTGACATGCTAAAGTATGTAGACTCTGGCTTGTTTTCATCTGAAAGTTTCAGGAGCCAAGAACCACTGATTTTGCTGAGTTGCTGGTTTATTTTTAGACTTGAAAAATGTGTTATATTTTAAAGACAAAGTTCTTGATGCCTTTATTTCAGACACAAGTGCCTGGAAAATATTAAGGTCTCAGACAAATCCTGTGCATGTTAGCCTACTTCTTTAGACATGTAATATTTAATGAATTTAGGTTGCTATTTCCTCAGTAGTGTCCAATATGAATTTAGTTTTAATTCAGTCACATATTCAATAAAAATCTGTTTCATTAGCAAAAGTAAATCCCCCAATGCTACTTTAGTGGGTGAATTTCAAGCTATTCAGTTCCTTGGGGCTTTCAGCTATATATTTGATGCACTATGCTGGAAGTGGGCCTGTTGCCTCCTTTAGCAGCTTCTCCAGTAGGTAGTGGTATTTCAAATATAGTTCCAAACAGATTGCCATTACGCCTGGTCCTACATATATGCTAGAAATACATGCAGTTCACTCACACTTGCGAGTCCTCTGCCTGCCTTACTTAATCTTCTCCACAAGTGCTTAGTAAGGCCTCTAGCTTCATGTAGTATGCGAAAATATTTGTTGTAATCTGTAATTACTATAATTTCAAACTGCGTGGTGCCTAAACCTTTTTGTTCCACCAGATCTGTGTGGGGAGCAGTATATGCCAAATACTTTCTTAGGCTCCTGTCAATATGGGGCTCCAGATAGTCTAACACCATGTGTTCTTGTGCTAGTCTTTGCTGGTTTGCAGTATTAAAGTTTGCACCAATAACATATGCAAAGCTGTGTGAGGATCTTTTTGAAAGATGAGTTTTGGCTACCCTGATCAAGACAAAACATCCCTGTGAGTGAGTTTTCCTTTTGATAGGTCGAAGGACCCTTGCTGTTATCACAAAGCTGGATCTCATGGATGCTGGCACTGATGCTATGGATGTGCTTATGGGAAGAGTGATTCCAGTTAAACTTGGCATCATTGGAGTAGTGAACAGGTCTGTCTGGGCACATTGATGCTACTCTGAAAACTGTCTTAATATGAAGTAATGCTTTTGGCTTTTTAACCATGAATATGATTTGTAGAGTAAGGTGACTTGATGTTGCAATGAACTTCTAAATAAGTAAGTTTGTTGCTCACTTTTCAAAAGCCTGTCTGTTCTTCCACTCAACCAACTGCTAACTTAGAAAGGAGTAGGGACGTTTCTTCTAAAAGAACTGTAGTGTCACTTTTTTTCTGCTGTTGTTTTTTTTTTTTTAGCCTGAGGGATGCTGCTGGTCAGCTGTTTACTTTAGCACTGATCCAGTACAAATCTTGTGTGTTAGTCCTAATCTAATGCTAACTACCTGTGGCTATAGTTACTGTTTGCTTTATTTTTTGCATATTAGCTAGGTCAAATCTCATGCAGATTTGATAAAATCATTGCTTAGTCTCTGTACAGCTGCTGCCCATACTAATGTGTTGACTGTGCTGCATAGAACAACATATAAAACTCTTTAATGTGTAAGGATGGTTAGTTAATGTGTGTAAAGCAAAAACCAGCGGTTCAGATGTCCTGTCCAGAAAAACAGACATGTAACTTATTTTTACTTTTCATCTATTAACTAGTGTGTAATTCTGCCTTTTAACTTCAGGAGTCAGTTGGATATTAACAATAAGAAGAGTGTAGCTGATTCCATTCGTGATGAGTAT
Source organism: Tringa tobata (assembly GCA_033628505.1). NCBI lineage: Eukaryota > Metazoa > Chordata > Aves > Charadriiformes > Scolopacidae > Tringa > Tringa tobata. The sequence goes on from JAHREE010000193.1 coordinate 23,784, forward strand.
GGTTTTCTTCAAAAGAAGTATCCTTCCCTAGCCAATCGAAATGGAACCAAGTATCTTGCTAGAACACTGAACAGGTATTACATACTATGTAAAATAAAATAAATGTGTACTCTTAAAGATACTTTAACATATAAATTGGTGTGTTAGAAATATGTGTAAACATTTATTTTTACCTTTTCTTTCTCTTTTTGTGCTGTACCTTGATACATTAAGGAAGACTCTGGTTCCTAATTCAGTTTCTGAATTTACTGTTATTTTCCTGAGTAGACGTTTTCCTTTAGTGATTATTTTCTGTCTCTTCTCTGTTTTGATGGAGATGATTAAGCTGAAACTTTTTCTTCTTCTAATGAGGGACTGTTTTCTATTTTTAGACTACTGATGCATCATATCAGGGATTGCTTGCCAGAACTGAAAACCAGAATCAATGTTTTAGCTGCTCAGTACCAGTCTCTACTAAATAGCTACGGGGAACCTGTTGAGGACAAAAGTGCCACTTTATTGCAGCTTATTACCAAATTTGCCACAGAATATTGTAACACTATTGAAGGAACAGCAAAATACATAGAGACTTCAGAGCTGTGAGTATCAAATGGTTTTCTAAAACATTGACTGAGTGGTTAGATGGATCCAGTGGCTCTTGTTGTCTTTCATTGGCAATAGTACAGTGTAACATACTAAAAAAATGTTTAAATCCAAGTAACTGTAAAAAATAATTGCAGTGAAAGCTTTTTTCTTGTTTGTTACTTAAGTTGTTATTTTATTCTTTCAGATGTGGTGGAGCCAGAATCTGTTACATTTTTCATGAGACCTTTGGAAGAACTTTAGAATCTGTTGACCCATTGGGTGGCCTTAATACAATTGATATTCTGACTGCCATTAGAAATGCTACTGTGAGTGTTCTGCATTTCTAACTGTTGTTGCTATATATCACATTCAAAGATAAGGTTTCAACAATTTTATGCTCCTTCAGTCCTGTGAATTAATTATCTCAGCTGAATGAATTAATATGAAGAGGCTGAATCCTACTTTTTGGTATTTTAAGTGGAAAAAATACAATATCCAAATTTGCAGCCGTTATCCTATATGGATGAGTTTAAGGTGAAAGCTTACATCTCATTACTGTTATTTGCAGGCTGAAACAAAGCTCAGGCCCAATATGCTGAAGCTATTGTATATTACAGAAATAGTGATGGAAGACTGCCTCTGCATTTATCTTGCATTAAGCACTTCTGTGAATTATGAAGACTCAATCTGAGATGTATGGGCTAGGACACATTCAGATATTTTAGTTCTGTATGAAGGACACAACTTTTCAATGGTTCAGTGTTTACATGACAGATTTGATTTCTTTTGAATATGGGAATTGGGGTTGCTAAGAATTAGAAGAGTAAGTTCACTTCTAAGTTTTGCAGTATATAGAATGTTCACTCCTTAGAGCTTGACGTCATGTGTCAAACACACAAGTCTGCTTTTGTACTGTGTTCTTTTGGGTGTGGACAGATGGTCAGGTTTCTGCATGGTCAATAATTACTCAAACTTGGAGTGAATTAGGTACTCTGCAGCAGTAATCTGTGTGCATGCTCTTATCATTCTGTAAATGTAAACCAGCACTTAGTAACAGAAGAAGTGTCTTGGTTTTATGTGACACATGACATCTTTATGTTTCTAAAACTCATTTAATTTAAAAAGAAAAAAAAGAAGGAAATTCCAGGTAAAAAAAAGGTTTTCTGTATAGCTAAGCAGTGGCCTGTATGGTCATAAATGGAACTATCCCAAACACTGTAAATCAGCGACAATGTATTATGATTATACTTAGCAGAAAACCCACCTGCCTTGCAGTAAGAATTATATGCCCAGGACTGTCAAAAAAATAATGGTAACTTTCCTCTCTGAATTTAGGAAGGAAATCTCTTTTCCTTTATAGTAAGTTGCATTTATACTTGGATCCAAATATGTGAAAAGAATTGTTCATAGTTGTAAGCCTAGAGCGACATTAGTAGGTAGAAATCTTCGAGATTCTATACGGATGTGGGCTAGTCATTATTTAACAGAGTTTGTCTTAAAGGTAATAACTTTATATTTTATAGCTTTTATATTGAAACATTCTTGTAACATATTTTACTCTTAAGACCTGTTCTCAGTGTTCTTTTGGGTGCGAGCACTGTGACCCGATTTATTCTGGGCTTCATCAGATATTACTTCTTAGAAATGCGTATAGTTTTAATACATAATTTAGCAACTTTTTTCCTCCTTTTGAACCAGGGTCCTCGTCCTGCCTTGTTTGTTCCTGAAGTTTCATTTGAATTGCTGGTAAAAAGGCAAATCAAACGTTTAGAAGAACCGAGCTTGCGCTGTGTGGAGCTGGTTCATGAAGAAATGCAGAGGATTATCCAGCACTGTAGTAATTACAGTACACAGGTAAAAATGCGTGCTTTAGAACTATGTTTGTAATTATTGAGCTTTTTTTCTACCTTCCCCCATTTCCCTAAAAAAGTCTGGGAGTCTCATCAGCAAATTTTTGTTATGTTTTTAGGAATTGTTGAGGTTTCCTAAACTGCACGATGCCATAGTTGAAGTAGTAACCTGTCTTCTGCGTAGAAGACTTCCTGTCACAAATGAAATGGTAATTTTCCATCTACTATAATTTTGCTGGGAAAAGTGTGTTTTTTCTGGAGTCTTTCTTGATGCTTTTTGTTTGCTCTGTAAGGTCAGGAACACAAATTATTACAGGAATCTTAACTTCCATTTGTTAAATAGCTAGGTATTTAATATCTACATGGTTTGAACCAACTTCTGTATTAGAAGATAAATATATAAAACCCAAAGGAGTGGGGGTAGCCCTCTTCAGCTTATTGTCCCCTGTTTTTCAGTTTCTCAAGAAATTTTTATGAAAACTTGGTTTTAACATTTCTTGTCTTTCTGATACAGATATCTTTCGCTCCCTTATAACAGAAACTGTGCATTTACTGTAGAGTTAGGGATGCAATCATGAAAATTCAATTTTAGTCCTTCTTCTGTGTGTTTCAGAGATAAAATTGACACAAAATACTGATTTTGCTTATAATACCCTTTAGCTAGCAAGAACTGAAAATTCAACTGCTAGCTTTGAGTAAATATCTTTTAATAGATAAGTCTACTTTGGGCTGCTTATTGGGGAAGAAACGGTGTCGTTTCAGTTACTGACTCTGCATATGTTTGATATGAAAAGCAAAAATTGTTTTTTGTGCTTATTATCCCCCATACTGAGCCATCTCTCACTGCTTCAAATGTTCTATGTGGCTTGTGGCTGAAGGTTGACTGTATACCTCACTTCGTTACTATATGTCTTTCAATCACTAATTACTGTGTTTTGTTTATTTATTGCTAAAGAGGGGTTAACTTGATGAAGCTAGCAAATTAAACTGATGTAACGTCCAAAACATCTGAAGCGTTGCAATGAATGAATGAATTCTCTTCTTGCCTTCTGGATGAGAAATTTAATGTCTTTGGGGCAGTAAGAGTGGTCTTTTGCTATGGACTATGCTTTCCAGCATTGTAGGTCATTGCTCTTCACTAGCATTGGATTTATTCCCTGAATTTTTCAGCTGTGAATGGCGTTGTATTGCAGGTTCATAATCTAGTGGCCATCGAGTTAGCTTACATCAATACCAAACACCCAGACTTCGCTGATGCCTGTGGTCTAATGAATAACAACATAGAGGTAAGAAAATACATTCTCTTTTGAAGTCTTTTGACTCATTTGTAAGCCTTAATAATTGGTAAAAGAACAAATGCTTCAGTTTCTTTCACTGAAGTGCAGCTCTACGTTTTGAAAAATGTGATACGTTAAAAATATGGTATATACTCTTATCTGGAGATTGTTGATTTTTTAGATTTATATTGCAGATTGCATTCGAGAGCAATGGTTGATATTTCTGCAAATAATTCTGCCTGTATTTCTGTCTGGAAAATAAGATGGGCACCTAATTGAGTATTGGCTATTAAATGAAATTTTTGGAAGAGAAACTTTAGGTAGATAGTTGTGAAATACTCTCTGATGTTGAAGTAATTGCATTTTGTCTCTGACAGAATGTGCTGACAGGTATCATGTTACTCTGATTCATGAAAGGATAATACATGTTTTCTCTATTCAGGCTTTTAATTTCTGCTTCCTTTCAGCATTGTTCTTGAATTACTGTATTACCACACTTCAGTCTCCTTAAGACAATATTCTCCATCAATCTCCCATAAGTCTTTTACAATTTCAGTAGCCTTTATATTTTTCAAGCCCAGCTTTGAATGGTAATACTTGTTGCTGTCATCATCCTATAGAAGCAGTTGTCTACAACTGATCTACTCAGTTCTGGCTTGCAATCTGATTTTGTTGCAGTGCTTCATCCATCTGGCTAAGAGCTCACTAATATTCTTGTGCTACCTTGCTTATCGAACACTTTCTGTCATTGTAGCGTTCTTTTTTTAAATGCATATGTTATATGCTCTTTAGTTCCAACCTCTTACTTTCTTTTATACTGAAAATTTTTGACTGGCTGTGCAATTGAATTTGCATTGGTGTAGGCTGCTCTTGAGTCTAGTTCAGAAATAAAGTCTGTGCAAACTGCAGTGAGTATAAAAATTAGGACTTTGTGAAGATGAACATAGGAGATTATTATGTTACTGTGTTTTACTCAAACTAGTTCTTTCCCAACATTTTCCTGAACAGGACATTGAAAATTTTGAAGAAGCAAAGCACGTAAAACATCTTATCCTTATTCAGTGGACAATCAATTTTTAATTTCAAGAAAAATCAGATTTTTGTTTGTCCTGATTGCTTCAAATTCTGTTTTGCTATAAAGTGAATGCTGCCGCCTCCTTCTTCCTTTGGGCTAATCATAGTTAACCCCGCTGGCCTTTTAGATTACTTTGAAGATTTAAAGCTTAATGAGGGCTGTAGAGTATATATGCTGAGCCAAACTGGATAGCTTTGATCTTTTTTTTTCAGGCTCAAGTTTTGAGTGTGGAGTGTGTTACAAAAGTTTGTTAGATTGAAAATTTACTTTTGACCAGGTAATCAGAGTGTTTTTATCCAAATAATTGAGGTTTTCCTAAGATCATAGTGTGACTATATGACACTGGATGAGATTAAATTACTAGTGTTTGTCTTTAAAATGTAAGTCATCTGTAACTTATGAATCTTGCATAGTGTTAATGTAGAGTAATACGTAATAGAGGTCTTACTGGATTGTTTTTAAAGGAACAAAGGCGTAACAGATTAGCCCGGGAACTGCCGCCTTCTGTGCCACGAGACAAGGTAAAGTAAATGTTAACTTTTTCTTTATTTATTCATTTAAAGTTTAATGTGTTCTCTTTTGATCCATTCTAAGCTTGGAAACTTTGATATGCTGCCCTACTAACAGTCTTGGGAGCTTCCAGGTATTGACTTTTTCTTTCAATTTCATAAGATAAAGTGGAATGTTATTTTCTTGTTCCAAAGATGCAATTTTTGGAAGGTGTAACTTGGGATTTCTGAGGACTTGCCTATAAATTTATATTAACATTACACTTATTACCTGAGTGTCATCTGAGGTAAGGCTTAAAAATGCAGGCAGATGTTAAGAGATGGACTCAGAACTTGCCTGCTTGAATTTATGGCTGAGACATACTGAATCCAAAAGATAAACAAGTGATTTAAAATACTCAGTGTGGCAATATAGTGACTTGGTTGTATGAGTTTTATTTAATCACTTTTATAACTGCAGTTTATTGCAGTCTTGCTTTTTTTGGAGAGAAGATGGTGGAGGTGACGTTTTCAGTTGATTATCATAATCCAGTCATGTATTCTGTCTGTGGAGCTTAATTAGTTGTCCCAGGTTTTGGGATTAGTTCAATAACAAGTAAGTACATGGATGGAAGAATCCAGCGCCATGGAAAACACTGCCTGGCTGTAGAAATGAATGGTCTGACAATCAGCTGGAATTTTAGACAGTTAGGTATTTAATATTATGTGAAGTATTAGATTCCAAATATACAGAATACAGTTTAAACTCATCACAGATTGTAACATGAGTTACTACAGCTGATAGAAATCAGTTCATTAAGTTAGCTTAAAAAGTGGGACAAAATCCCAGAGTGGATCTAATATTACTGCTTATAATCAGTAGAAACCAGCTGATGGATGAACTGGGAATTTAAGGTAGCTAGCTAGAGATTGCTTTCACTGCTGTTTGATCCTTCTTTTTATTGATCATATGTCATCAGTACAGGAGCTGAAATGAAATTGAAGACTGGATAAGCTAAAAGTCTCTTAATTGTCTTGGAGATGCATTGGGTTTTTTTTTTTCCCTGCTTACATTACTGTGGTGCTTGCAAATTCAAAATGTTTTCTTTTCTGGATTTTTTAAAAGGTGCTAGTAGGTAAAAGTGTATGAAATTTGCTAGGTAGATTTGGTGGTCTTCAGTTGAAATTTTTTTTTTTTTTTTTTTCCCTCCTCCCTGCATTTTTTACCTTCCTTAGTCAACTAAAGCTCCAGGTGCATTGACACCTGCTTCCCAGGAGACTGTTACTGCTGCTTCTGCTGAGGCTGATGGCAAGGTCTGTCTTGATTTTTCCTATAAGCACTGCATGCACATTTCTGTTGTGGTGCACCGCAGATCGTACGGAAAGCAGTTTGTATTTAGTGCTCTGTCACTGACACAGTACACCCTACAGAGGATAGACAACTTGGCATTGCTGATTTTTAGTACGTGCAGTGGCAGGTAAAGATGTGCCATCAGGTGGCAAAGTCACTGCTTTCTGTTTGAACTCTTGGTTGCAATATATTGTGGTGCAAGTATGTGGCATAATTTGCCTCAAACTGTAGTCAGTAGATTGTCTGGTGCAACAGTATTGTAATGAAAAGTGTTCAGCATGGTTGTTAAACTGCATGTTTTTAATGTGTTGACAGTTAAAGAAGGAGGACAGAAGATAAGCTAAAAATGTGAGTTTCCTGCTTCCTGCAGGGAATCTTTATAGGCTTTGTTCAAACTGAACCTCCTTTCGTTGTTTCACGTAATTGTTCGATTCCTGGTTTACTTATATTCCTGTATTGTGTTCTGCAGTGTTCTTGTTTGGTTTTTTTTAGACCTCAGGTGTGCTGTCTCACATGATAAAAAAACAGATTACTGCAAAGACTTTTGCTAATTGCTTTCACTTGGAATCAGAAAATATGAGTAGTCGCAAGTTTGTGTGTAAGGAGTACCAAGAGGACTCAGGCTTTCTGCTTCACTGCATATGCACATTCAGCTTCTGGTGCAAAGCTGCCATTTCTGTCCTGAACAAAGTAGTCCAAGTGAAAATCTAGTCAGCAGTAGAATTTTAACTATTATTTTCATCACAGTTTTAGAGGTTCTGATACCCTGCAGACACCTACGATGAAATGTAGAACTACTGTGAGGATACTGTTGTGTGTTAAGAAGTTGCAGGAAGCTGCCAGATTTGGTTTGTGTTTCCCATGAAATCTGTCTTTTATTAGGTGGTATATACTTAACACTCTTTCTTGTGAAAAATGTAGCTTTGTCTCTCAAACTACTTTGGAGATAGAGCAGGCTCCACAGTAATACTAAATGGAAGTGGCATAGAGATTTTTGCAATTTTTAATGGCTGTCTTGCAATCAGAAGTAACATAACAGAGCTTTGCTCATCAATGGCTCTCTCTTACTAGTAGAGGTTGATTTGAATCCTTATAGAGTATTTTTTTACAGTGCCTCTGAAGAGTTGTGCAATTTTAATAAAATTTCTCATGTGCACAGTTTAGCTGGGTTTCTTCCTGGTATGCAGCTGTTGGTATTCCATCTGCCATGCTTTGTTTCTCACCTTTTTTTTTTTCAGACTCCAGATCAGCCTGTGGTGGTTTAATTGTGAACACGTTAGATAAATTTAGCTTATTTCTTCCCATATCTGAAACAAGACATAAATAGTACTAGTAGTAGTTCAGAGCCTTGAATGACCTTGAATGTTTTTCAAACAGCAATAGATTTTAAAGCAGAATAGTAAATAGAGTGGATACTAGGTTTATGGAAAAGTACAAAATAAAAATTACCACTGTTCCACATCAAAATAAACTGTCTTTTTTTAAAATACTAATTTAGTATGTGGTGGATTCCATATTTCTTTAGTCCAGTGATTCCTAATGTTTAATGTTTAAAAGTGGGGTGTTATGTCCTTTTCTCAGGAGATCAGTGAGTCATTCTTTGTCTGGAACTTCCCAGAAACCCTGATCTTCACTTTCAGAGGATAGAGATTTTTGTTTTGTTTTAATATGGTACAAAAAAAGCCTTCTATAAATTGAGGTCTGGCAGCTACGTTAATAGCTTTGGTACTCGGAAACACAAATGTGCAAATTTTTTAAGCTATTATTGTAAGAAACTTACGTTTATAGTTAAATAAAATACCAAAGAATTTAAGTTCAAGTCTTTTAAGAGCTGTGGGTGATCTTCAAATCATACTTGCGGAATGATCCTGATGGTATAGGTTGTATTCTTCTAAGAATGTCTGGTAAAAGTGGCAAAAGCCAAATGATTTAGGAAGACCATTCTGTATTTCAGAAGTGATTTGTAGACCCTTAAAAAGCTGGGAGCTTCTCTCTGTGAGGCATTTTCATACCATCATTAGGAAGAATGTGAGTTTTAAAAGCTTTCATTCTTCTGGTACTGTGTGTCAGCTGTAAGCAGCAAAGGGAGAACAGAGGTGGGGAATGTGAAGAATAGAATGAAAGGAATATACATATGAAAATCTCATTTTTAGTGAGTCTTACCTATAGCTGAGTAATAGATTTGATCAGACACTGCTTTGCAGTGCCCAGGTTCTAATTCTCCAATGTTTCTACATTGTGCTGTTTGTGCAGGCCACTGCAGGAGCTGGAGATACGTCTCAGGAGCCTGGAACAGGCAACTGGAGAGGAATGCTGAAAACCTCAAAAGTGGAAGAGGTATCAGCAGAGGAAAAATCCAAGCCAGCTGCAGCCCTGCCTGCTAGTCCTCAAAAAGGGCATGCTGTAAACCTTTTAGATGTGGTGAGTCATGAAAAACTAATACCTCCTCTTCATAGTTCAGGCTCAGGAAAGAAAACATCTGAATTCCGGATCTTGTAACTTTGCTATTAATGTATGATAGCTTGCTAAATATTTACCACAATAGGGACAATGTCACAATATTTACCTCCTTCCACTTCCAGCCTTTGATTTGGGATAACTGACTTCCTTTCACAAATTCCTGTATAAGTGAACTCTATTGTCTAGATCGCTCTTCGTACAGAAGAAAACCTCAGGTGATGTCTGAAGTCAAATGCCTGTTCATTTTTGCTGAAGATAGCATTTTTATATTAGAGGAAAAGAATCATTAAAACCAAACCCCACTTAAGTTAAAAATAGATGGAGATCCTGTAAGTGTTTGGAGACCTTAGTTCCTTTAGAGAGCTTTTGAAAAAAAAATTAGTAGTGGTGCCCCTTGACCTTTGTTTCATAGATCTGGATTTTGACATGTCTCTTGTTTTACCTCTGAAGAGTTAGAGATTTGTTGCAAGGCATGTTATATCTATCAGACTATCAGATTAAAAGAGCAATAGTTTATTTTAGACTCCACAGTTTGAGTAAATTGAGGTTTTTATTTTTTCATGTAGCCTGTACCTGTTGCACGCAAACTTTCTGCCCGTGAGCAACGAGATTGTGAAGTAATTGAACGACTTATTAAATCTTACTTCCTTATTGTCAGGAAGAACATTCAGGACAGGTAAGAAAAAACTTCTTAGAAATGTTTAAGCCAGACAAATGTTGTGATATCTCATGAGTCATGTATATAATCTTGTTATTTTATCATGTTCTCAAGTTTGTAAACAGAGAGAAAATATGATTATTTTCTTTTAGAAAGGGGCAGCAGCAGTAAAACTTGAACTTTCACAGAATTAAGAAGCCTGAAGAAGCATTTTTTTTCTTGAATGGTTCAAGTTCTGTATTATATTAAGTAAAGGGTTTAATTATTTAGGAGATACCTGGTTTTCTGGAGGATACTGCAATTCAGATGGATAATTTGCTGCAAATAACTGGAATGAACTCTACGTGCTTTGTAGTTCTGACAGAACTTAGCTTTGCCATCCTGATATTTCAAATGGGAAGGCTGAATAGGAACTGCTGTGGCTAAGTTTCCTATTAATTAGCTATAAGGATGGAAGTAGCGTAGAAGTGATGTTTCTGCTGCATATGACTATGGAAAATACCTTTAAATTTTGGATTTGTCATACTTTTTTTTTTTTTTGGTAATGAAGAGCAATGTAAAACTTTGCTTTGCTTACATCCCTGTGGAAATACCTAATATTTTATTTATATGTGTGTATATATATGGGAAATTTGATGGAAAATACAGGAATCTGGAAACCAAATTCTATAGCAGATTAGTGAGGTCATAGAAGTTTAATATATATTTATTATATCCAGTAAACTAATACTGTCCTCAATATAATTTTTAGTATTTTATGGCAGAGAATTACTTTGTTTACTTAATTTTACTGTAGTGTTATTAGTAGTAAAGTTACCTCCTTTCATACTCTAAAAAACTCTACATTCTTTGCAGTAAATAAGCATACATAACAAAAATAAAATGCTCTCTCAAGCATTATGCATTTGATGTATTAGGACATCCTCACCTAATTCTGAAATATTTATAGGAAATACCTCTTGAAGATGGTATTCATGTCCACCCCCCATATCATACTTGTGGAACTAATTAAAGCTCTTACTTGGATGATCTGGGTGGTATCTGTACCCACACAGCTTTGAACCTGAGTTTGGGATTGCTTTCTCTCTTAGCCAGGTGATTTCCAAAATATTCTAGGCTGCTTTCTTAAGCTTTTCTTCTGGTAGAACTTGCAATGTATTGTCTTGAAAGGAGGATGTAAATTGAGTTAACTGAGTACTAATAGATCTATATGGCTCTTCATGATTTCCCAGAAGCCTTCCCACAACTGGCTAGTAAAGAACCATAAAGCAGCGAATGTAGCAGGAAAATTCCTAGCCACACTTGGGAGCATGATTTCAAAAGCTTGGATGTTTTGAGGGACCTTGCTTGATCTTGGGTCGGGCTTTTTATAGACTTGCATGGTCCTTGCCAAAGTAATTCTGTGGTGACAATTGCAGCACTCTCAGAATGAGCAAAAGCTCTTGATTGGCACATGAAAATTATTTTGATGTAGATCAAGGGGTATGGGCACATGAAAAGAGCGATGTGGTCACTACTTGATGAGTCAGTATGGATTATGTACCAACTCCCAGTCCACTCTAGTTGCAAAATGGTGCTGCTAAGAATTACACCAACAAAGTTGACTAAACTAACATTTCTCAGTTGGAATAACCATCAGTATTTTTATGGTCAGTTACTGTCACTGAATAAACTGAGATGCACTAATCCAATTTTTGATGCTGTCCTTATATCCCTAGATTTTGGTACTGCATTTGTATGATGATTTGGTCAATGCTCATGTAAATATTTCCCACCACGATTTCAGAAGAGTATTGCCACACTACAGATGTCCCAAGTTCCAAAGAAATTCAGATTCAGCTAGATTCAATGCTAGGAATTTTTTTCAGGAAGCTTAGTGGCATGGAAATTGGAGCTAAGGCAGTGGTTTCTTTCAGGTGTTTTAGCCTGATGTAAAACTGAAAAATGTTGCTTTACAGATTCTGTGGTGTCTTTCTGATGGATTGTTCTTGAACCTTACATGTTGCTGCCTGCCTCCGTGCCAGACAAATACATTTTTCAAACTTACTGTGGCTTAACCGCAGCCAGCAACCAAACATGTAGCCACTTGCTCATTCCCCTTCCTCCCGGGATGGGGAAGATAATCAGAAGAATAAAAGTGAGAAAACTTGTGGATGAAGAAAGTTTAATAAGCAAAGCAAAAGCTGTGCATGAAATCAAAACAAGGAATTCATTCACCGCTTCTTATTGGCAGACAAGTGTTCAGCCACCTCCAGGAAACCAGGGCTCCATCAAACGTGTAGGTTACTCGGGAACACAAAGCACCAGCACTTTGAACATCTTCCCCTTTCTTCTTCTTCTCCCCAGCTTTATATGCTGAGCATGATGTCATATGGTATGGAATATTCCTTTGGTCAGTTGGGGTCAGCTGTCCTAGCTGTGTCCCCTCCCAAATCTTTGTGCACCCCCAGCCTCCTCGCTGTTAGGGTGGTGTGAGGAGCAGAAAAGGTCTTGACTGCTTTGCAACAATCAAAAACGTTAGTGCACTACCAACACTGTTCGCATCACAAATCCAAAATGTAGCACTACATCAGCTACTAGTAAGAAAATCAACTCCATCCCAGCCAAAACTATGACAACACTTTGCAACTCCATTTGCAGTTTTAAAATTGCCCTCATGTTATGCTCTCTGGTATCACAGATAATGTGACACAGTGTTTGAACAGTCATCCTCTTTTAGGTTTATTTGCTAAGTAAGATCAGATATATGAATTCTTTCTTTGCCTTTTTCCTTTCTCATTCATTCATTAAGTTTGATTCCAGGGTTGAAATACTTATCTTTTTGTCATGCCTAGCAGAGTGGAGAGTCAGGTTGGTCTCTGTGAGCAAAGTAATTTATTCTTATTTTATTTTTTACTCTGTATATATTTTCATGGTTTCTAGAATGCGGCTGTCCTATTTGGAAGAAATACAACAGCTCTTAAAGTGCACAAGATAGTGCATTTATGTGAGAGAGAATTTTTATTTATGGTAGTGGTAGATTCCTGGTAGTTTGAGCCAAGGTTGTGTGTAGCTGCTTGCTCACATGGTGCATTCTTCAATCTAGGGCAGGCCTGGTTTCGAATACTTAGTTTTGAAGAAACACTATTTCTGTGCTTGCAGTGTGCCAAAGGCAGTGATGCATTTTCTGGTGAACCACGTGAAAGACACTCTTCAGAGCGAGCTGGTAGGCCAGCTGTACAAATCCTTGTTGTTGGATGACCTTCTGACAGAATCCGAGGACATGGCACAGCGCAGAAAAGAGGCAGCTGACATGCTAAAGGTATTGAAAAGATCAGGAGCTCATGGGAGTAGCTAATTAAATTGAAAGCATATAAATGTGAGATTTTTTTTTTCTTTTGAAGACTTGCTTTCCTTTTTTCTTTACTGCTTTTTAAGAGTATGTCAGTGTATTACTTCTCTCTGCTAGAGGAATTAGAAGCAATATGTGACCAGAAAGTATTATGTAGAGTGAATACTTGGGAAGAGGTGACTTAAACTGTATTTTGGGCGTAAAGTAGAAGACCAAATCTAGTGTTATTTTCACATATACATTTGGTTTTAATAATTTGCTCATATTTAACTGTATAGTGTTCAACAGTTCTCCTTTGGAGGATTAAGCTTAGTGTTTTAAGTGCTGTTTATGTGTATGCTTCACACAGCCTGCTGGCCAACGGCTGGTGTGTTTGGACAGTACCTCATAATATGAACAGTGGGAATGTTGGGACTCACTTATGATGACCCCTGTAAAGTGCATTTGTGACACGTCCATGTTGCAGAACTATTGATTTGTTCTTTGTTCAATTATGTGATGTCTCAGTCTCTGCTCACCCGCAGCAGAAGTCTGCTGCTTTGCACGGAGCTGCACAGAAGGAGCCCCTCTGCCAGCTCAGCTCACTGGAGAGCTGGAGAGACTGGGTACGCTGAGATACCGCTCGCCCGAGACCACCTGCAGCAAGTTTAATCTGTGCTGTTGTATGATCAACATTTGAGCGAGGGGAATTGTCTGTCAACTCTCTTTTAAACCAGTAAACTTTATAGGGCCAAACACAGAGCTCAGATGGAGTAATGCTTCCAATAATGTTAGTTTCAGCTAGTATTCTGAGCTTCTAAGTTTGCAAAGTTTAGCAGGCTAGACTGTAGTGAATGCATCAGAATGCTAAAAGTGATATAAAATAGGTGCAGTTTCCCTTCTATTTTGAGGAAGTTAAAGCATTACAACTGTGTGCGGTGAAAGTCTGCTCTTTTTGAGAATTTATTTATAAATAAAAAATTTTAAGACAAACATAGGTGTTACAGGGAACACTAAGTATGTAAAAGTTGCTGAAAACAATGACAATGACCTCTTTTTGCTTCTGACTGGAAGTTCAGTTTTCAATTCTCCTATCTCTAGAGAAATGATTTAATGACCCCTATGTTAAGTTTCACCATTACCTTTTGCTTCGTAGGATTTTCCACTTACAGAATCTTTTGCTTATGGAAGGCTTCTGAGTTGTAAATCAACCTTGTTGTAGGTTGTTACCACTCATTTAATAATGAAAATGATTGGCTTTAATTATTTTTTTTTTAACATCACACTTCCTAGGCTGCTGCTGTTATCTCTCTGAGAAATCTCTTCAGAAAAACTAGGTAACTTTTGGCTTTTCTGTTTTTCCGTGTGCAGGCCCTGCAGCGAGCCAGTCAGATCATTGCAGAGATTCGTGAGACACATCTTTGGTGAAGACTGTACCAGCCACACTTATTTATATGCATTGGAGGTTATATTGACTTGAAAATTGTTAGGCATGGTATACGGAGTAGAATTTTTATTTATGAACTCTTATCTGTGTACTGCAACTGTGTAAATCTGCTCATGTAAAGACAGTTGGTTTGATTTGCAGACAGAAAAATATGCTGTATTTTGCAAAGTAAGTCCTATTTAATCCACATAATAAATGGCTCTAAATGTTTCCTTACCAGCTTTCTGGTGCAAATTAAAGCAGACCAAGTCTACTGTCTCGGTGACAGTTTCATTTGAACTTGGGGAAAAACCATTAAAGTTTCAGTGCCTGACTTGCTAAACAGGTTGCCTGTTGTTAAGATGGACGGTGTAGTCTTGTGGCATAGTTTTAAGCTGCTTTTACATAGAAGTTTAAATACTGTGAAGAGAAGAGAGCACCGAGTATTTTCTTTCATGAATATATTGCATGCACTATGAGAGATGGAGGTATATCAATTTTATAGCACAGTAGAGATGTCTACCGTATTACTTATGTACGTGTGTCCCCATTTTTTTTCCCCAAACGTTAAAACCGCAGAAAAAACCTTGAACTTCATTTAATGGAGTATCATGTAGGAAGAACTAGCCTGGAGCTTGCGAACAATAATAACAGCCTACTAAAAAGTGGGTGCAGAGTTATTCATGTGCACTGGAGCTTGTGTATGAATGTTGGGGATTATAATCAGGTACAAGAACACCTTCCTCTTCCTCCCCCGTGGGACCAAGCCCCTGGACCATCCGGTAGTACGTTTGTTCTGGCAGAATTGAAAAAAATAAAAACGGATTTCAAAACTGTTACGGGATAGTAAGTGTTTCTTTCTAAAACAGATTTAGTTGGTCAGGGAGAAGGGGATCCCCACAACTTCTTCCAAATTTTGGAATGTGTGACAGTGTGAAAGAAAGTCTGTGGGATTGGAATATTTATACCAGAGATTACAGTTACTTTGAGGAAATTTTATTGTGCTGTAAGTATTGCTTTTTTTTTTTTCTTTGAGGACAATCCTAAAACTAGGGAATTTTAGGTTGCAAATTACATTGAGTTATTTTCTTCTGATTATAATTCATACAGATAAATATTGATCACACTAGCCGTTATTTTAATTTTTATGAATAAAATTTATTTAAACTCCAGCCAGCACACTTGCATGTACTTTTCAAGCAGATTCACTTTTTTGTATAAAGTAAAAATGTTTACTATGGTGTTGCTGATATTTTAACACAACTTGCATGAAAAATAGGACACTGGTGTTAACATCCATGGCTTGCTACTCACTTTGTTCCCCATTTCATCAGTTAATAGAAATGCAATTCCTTTTGTAAGCTGCTAAAGATTGAATATTTAAAAACTGTCAAGACCTCAGTTTACAAGAATGTCTGTTTAAAAATGTATTTTACTCCTGGTAATCTTAAATTTGGAACCAATTCAAGCACAAGGAGTTAAGTCTGACAGATGCAACTTTTGGATACTTTATGCGTGATCTGACATAATTGACACAGAACACAGAAATATATTGTGTATTTTTAAACAGCCATTATATATGAATTACATGTAACTAATACAAAGGAAGTCATTTTAACTTCTTGCATTCTGTCCGGGGATGGTAGTTCTCAGATTTAAGAAATGTGACTGTAGTAAAGTTTAAGCGCAAGCCACTTTTCGAATCAGCTTCGGTGAACAGTGAAAGCTTTTAATACTGCTGTCAAAAGCATTACATTTCTGTTTGGAATTCCCCTGACACCTCTTTCCCTTTTATATTTGACATCCAGGAAGTCTGTTTTTAACAAGGTAGAGCCGTCCATAAGTGAACTGTTACCTAAGCTTTCACTCCTGCAGTTCAGTCAACAGTCTCTTGTGAAGAAATATTCTGACTTGTAAAAATTTTGAAATGCTGCATAAAGCAAATGAATTCCATTTATTTAAGAAATTCCTGCAAGTGATATCTGGCTCTGTAATGTCGTGTGAAATTTCCACAGTGTTGATTTTGCTTTTTGATATGTTACGACTTTTTATTTTTGTTGAAGTATCACAAAAAAATTTCAATTTGGTAATGTTTGAGTGCCAAGAAATGAACTTGATTTGTAAACTTTATTGCGAGTCTTTAAAAATCCATGCTGTAACAATCCTGTTATTTAATAAACAGATAATACACAAAATTCATTATCCCAGAAATTAAGTTTTGAACTGACTTGCAGTTCAGGTGGTAGGACTTACATGCTTACAGGTTGATAGTACAGCTACCTATATTTGTACAGCCTTATGTATGTTTGCACTTGCCCTCATGCAGTCCTACGTTGTTAGTGCTTGTATAGTTGCCTGTCTAATAGCGTAGACGGGCTTCTAGTGACCTTTAATGGTTTTTAAACAATCAGTTGTCTGGAATTGAACTAAAATATTTAATACTACTGTTATGGCCACCATTAAAACAAATTACAGGGAAACTATGGAAAAAAAGCCTAATGAGGACAGCAACTGAAAAATCCCAGATTACACTGATGGTTTACAAATGTCTTCTAGCTCACCTTATCTAATTTAACTTTTTGTCCTTAATGCACAAATTTCACCTAAAAATAACTTGCTGTCCAGTGAAACACACAATCATGGGGGAGAACAACCACTGTAGCTAAGTTTAGATTAGTAAATGTTTGACATTAATACCTGACCTATGTGTGGTACTACTGTAAATAAAAAATAGTATCCCTATGTGAACACAGTTTGTCAGTAAATTACTTGGGGCTTTTTAGGAGTCCGTTTCAAATTTATCTTAGAGGAACTGATAGGTAAGGAGGGTGTCTGTGTGCTTCAAACTGTATTCTGATGTAAACGTAACAAATTTATGTAAAACTTGCCTTTATTCTACGCTTTACGGAGGACTGACTTTGAAAGATGCCAGATTGGATACTGCAAACTCAGGTCCCTGCTTGAGGGAATACAACAGGTGAAACAACTTGCCAGGCTGTTGGTAACTTGAATTGAATTATTTCGTAGGGGTTTGTTTGTTGGCTGTTTATTTTTCACAGTTATAATCCTGTAGCTATGAGAGCGGTTGCTAGCTAGTGTTTTCCGTAGGTACCGAAGATCTCAAATGCATCCGCTTTTCATTGTTGCCAGTTAAAACTCTGTGCTTTGAGGTGAGCACTAGATGATTGATGCTTCAAAGTTTAAGAGAAAAAGAGACTAGACCGCCTGAATATGGTTTTTATGCCCAGTGATGCTGTTGAAAGTAGGGGAGGTGTTTTCATGCTCTGATAGCTCACTTTTAGTCTACTTGCTGTGCACCTTTTCACCCTTCATTGGCAGCCGCCACAATGATGTTGAATTCAAGTCCTCCAGTGTTTGCTGTGCCCAGATGCTGTACAAATGTTTGTGTTGGGTTTTTTTTTTTTACTTCTTGCACTAAAGCACACATTTTTAGACATGTTAAATGCTTTAATATTAGTTACTATTTGTTTACATTTGAACAAACTATGTTTCTGATTATCTGAACATAACTGTTTTGGGGTACATGAGAAACAAGACCAGGCTAAAAAAGAATACTCAATTTTTTTAGTCATCCTTGATTCTCAGCTTAAGTACTCAAATGCTCAGTTGTGATAACCCTGTAACAGTCATGAAAAGTAATGGTTGTGTCCAGCTGTTTCTTTGGAAAGAGTCTGGATTGCTAGGAATTGGTCAAAAGGAAGCACCGACTAAATTTCTTGGAGTTTATGGATCTTATTAAAAACCTTGTATGCAAAGAATTGAACTCCCCTTTTTTATTTTGTATTTGTAAAAAGAAATAAAATTCTTTTAATACTTGATCAAAGTGGGTACTAATGCTTTAAAAAAAAAAAAAGCTGAAATTTGTGGATATATATGTATCCTACACCATTTGGAGATGCAGGAAAAAGGTAGGAGAGAGATCAGGCATGGAACATGACTTACTCTACTTCTAGGAGTTTATTTCCTGCACCCAGAAAGTAACTGACAAATCTGATGCCTTTCTCTAGAGGCAAACATGGGTGTGTTCCGGTATATTTTCATCCCAGGTACATGTTTATGTATTGCTATAATGCTTCAGCTGTTTAAGGAACAAGGCAGCTCTATTAAGTGGATGAACTTTCCTTTCCCTGCTTCTACCCTTTTCATGTCAGAGTTGTGATTTTTTTCCTCCGTATGCTTTCTGTAGGATAGCACTGATCAGTACTGCAGCTTCAGGCAAAGTAACAAGCAACACAAACTGATCCTGAGAGCCAACAGGATGGGTAGAGCTTTTTTTAAGGTAGGAATGACTCAACTACTTCTTATTTTTCTTTATATAACAGAGATTAGGATAGAGAGATCTCATTATCAGGCAGAGAAGTGGGATCTGGAAACTGAAATTAGTACTAGTAACTCATGTGATGAGCTACTGGAAGTGCTACCATACTAGTTTAATAATCTGAACAAACTGCGATGTATAAGCAAGAAACCACTACAGTTTATTACTACTGAAATCCTGATTGAGAGTGCAAATAAAACCAACATGAAGTTGATCACATCAAGTTGATCAACATCACTTAAAAAAAAAACACAGCCAAACAACCCGCCTGAGAAAACGCAACAGAAACTCCCCACCCAACCACAGAATATCCAAGTTCTCGAGACTTATTAACATTTCGTATAATTTCCCCATTCTTCTTACAGGCTGGGTGCTTTTAAACCAGGTGAAATACCATGACTTCTATTCTAACAACATAAGAGATGGTGATGAGTTATCACACGCACGTAGCTAAGATTAAGGCCTCTCCCCTTGTGCCAGCTGTGACTGCCAAACTGCATTGTCTAGGAGTTTTATGGACTAGGAAATTATTCTCCTTGACCTAAGAGTAAGGATTACCCTAAACCTTGAAAACAACACTGCAGCCAGGCCCAAAGCAATTAATCACCTCATCAATCAGACTGAGGCTTTTAGATGTGTTTGCACTGGGGCAGGAAAGGCCCTTTAATAAGAAAGTACTGAAGCTAGCCAGCTACAATACTGGATTCTAAAAGTCAGTTGCCAGTTCTAAGTGATTCAAACATGGGCTTCCATTACAAATAATCTCAGGAACCACATATGGGTTCGGGTGACTTGGCTGTAAGTACTGTGGCACCTATATTGTGTAGGCAAGTGAATTTGCTCTGTATTATTACATTAAGGCTGGAAAGCTTTTATGCAACCAATAAGAAACTAAGATTGTTAGGGCTTAATCATTCTACTTATTTATTGTGAATCTTTTGCAGCTTTCTTCAAAGCAAACCTGTTCAGAAAAAAAAAAAATATGCTGATCGTAGGTTGGTTGTCCTTACCCACTTACACAGGTTCCTCTGTTAGGATGAAGTCCAACTGGACAGCAGCACACATCCTCCGTAAGAAGTACTGGTTTTGAGCATGCTTTTGCTCATCTTGCTGTGGATTGTGCTGTCAAGTACCTGGCCGCTGTAGAAGATTGTTAAAGGAGGGGAACAGCATCTCCATCTTTGGATTTTGAAATTAATATTTTCATCTTCTTCTGCACATCCTCTTATGAATGGTGCTTTGAGTAAGGCAGAGTATCTAAAAAATCTCTTCAGTGGTATAACGTAGCTGCCTTTATTTAAACTCTGTTGGTATATTTTGAAAATGCAACTATGGTTTTGGGCAGTTTGTGAGCTGCGTAGTAACGCACAGTATAGAAGCATCTTCGAGTGTATCTTCAAGCAACAGAGTTGAAATGATCCATCATTTTAGGGAGAGATTCTGTTGTCACAGCTGCAGCCATTTTATAATGTAGTAATTTTTCTTTCCAATCCTAAGCAATGATACTCCATTCTTGAGAATATGCTGTCCAAGAATAAGAACAGTCTCAGGATCAGTTACTCGAATCCCATTTATTGAAACGCCACCATCCGTAATTTTCTGGTACCTTAAAAAACAAAACAAAAAACCAATAACTGGTATTGCAAGGGAGAGTTATTTATTGCTGTTAAGTACTGCAAGTTCAACTGAGGGTTTTTTGGCTGGATTCATAATTGAATAAATTTTAATCCTCTTGCACTTTACTTTCAGTCCAGGTCAAGCATGACTGAAATTAACCTTAGCCTCTACCACTCATTCTTTCATTGTCATTCTTTCTGACAGGTACAAGGAAACTTGGGCTGTTGCCTTAGGCTGTCCCTTCATCAGGTGTAGATTTTAGAGGTAAGGTATTTGAGACTGAATTATCCTACACTTTTACTTCAAAATGGAATGAGGCCACCTGTTCCCCTCTTCTTGAAGGCTGCTATGTAGATTGCCAGTGTGTTCCTACTTGATTGGGCTGTCGTTATCTTTTGCTTAACTTCCGAAAGCATACCACTACCAACCAGTTTAAGTGAGGTATTATTGAAGAGCACAGGTGGTAACATACCCACTAGGTCCATCTGGAATGGCATTTGCTTTGCGACACAAGTCAAGAACGTTCATTCCAGGTTCAAGCATCAATTCAGCTGAAGGAGCTTGTCTAAAAAGTTCCTGTAATTCTTGGTCAGACATAGCTTCCAGTGCCTCCACGCTGCTGTAATAAAGGGCTTTAGTGCACCTGTGAGAACAAAGATCATTTAAAATACAGCGGTAGTCTCTTCTTCACACAAAGTGCTACTCAGGTTCCCCTCCCCAACTTCTTCTGAGGGTCCACGCAGTAACAGGAGTACTTAAAGTACATCCCAATTCTTTTTTCTACCATAACCCCCTGCACTGACATTTTTTAAAATATTGCTAATGTATTTTTAAGCCTACAGAATTACTACATTTTTCTGTTTTAACAGCTGAGCAACAGTTAGCTACATGAAAATAGTCCCTGAAAAGCTATGGATAATTACCACTGAATTAATCTGAAAGAAAAACGCTTGACAAATCAAACTTCACCTCTTAGCAGATTCTAGCCCCTCTCTACCATGAACAAGCTTGGTTACTTCTGCAGCCAGTCGTTTCTGAGGGCCCCATTTTTCAGGTTCTTTAGCATGCATTTCCATGACGTGGTCAATCTCCTCAAGAGGAAGGAAAGTGAAGAGTTTCAGGTATCTACAAGCAGGGAAAAAATATTTTGTCTGTATCACTATCATTACAGATTTCCTGCCTTTGTCATTCAAACTTCCTTAACTATGCTAAAATGATTCTTAGTGAATTTAAGAAATCCGTATTACAGGTGTTCTGTTCTTTCAAACAACTCTTTGTTTTGTCCCCATGCTTCAGCTTACCAGGATAACTCATGTTTTATTTAATACGCTGTCTAGCACAATTTCTTCAGACATAAGATAGTGTCAGATGCTTTTACAAAGGTTGCATTGCAATCAGCAACTCATTTTTTTCTTGAAACGTTTACAGGTTTATTGCAATTGTGTGTCAATTACAAGGTTTTCTATTATATTCTTAGCAGTTGCACAATATGCTAATGCAAAATGCCACTGCCAGACAGTAGTATGCTATGTATTGACAAGTATCTCAGCAGAAAGATTATTTAGGATAATCAAGAATTTAAAGGTGAGTATCTGTGCATACGCTTTACAACAAAGTTTTGTTTTAATGCAGTGTATTAAAAAAAGGTTCCTTTACTGTTACAAAGTCTGAATGCATGAAATACTTTAAGTACCCACATACCATTCTTTTCAGTCTGAAAAGTGTTGTGGATGCAAGAACCTATATTTGAAATACCAGGGAATAAACCCTTGAGAGAGGTAACTGAGTTATGAGACAGGTCACCATATGAAGGTACATGTCCGACGTTTACGAATGCTCTGATTTGACAGTAATACTGAAGTTTAAAGACAATCAGATTTTAAAAAGAACATATATCCACTTGTTAAAATTAACATAATGCTCTGAATAAAGCTATTGGCTATTTATTTTCAGCCATGTCACTGGCACACCAGTATGGAGGCTAGCCATCAATGAAGGTAAACCTTTCAAATGGTATTTTTCATATATTTGCTACCCTTGCATGTTATCATTATCTGATTTTAATATTTTTAACGCTGGTCAGGAAGAATATGAGTTACATGTGGTTGACCTGGGTTCAGAGACAGTGCAATGAATTCAAGACCATGTTTTGCTCACTAGAATTGCTCTACTTACTCTAAGTTATGATTGTTCAGAATTTTGTCTTTGCACGTGCTACAGCTTTAAGTAGTAGTTGGATATCCTTCCAGCTTTTGGTGCGTTACAGTTTCATCTGCTTTACAGATTAATACACTTGCCATTATAACTGTAAGTAGAAATCTTTGCTTTTGCATTCCAAGGTAAGAAAGATGAACAGTTAATTTCAATGAAACATTTAATAGTCAGATTGATGCAAATTGCTCCTGTGATTTTCAAAAAGATCCACTAAAATTTCCATGCAAGGTATATGAAAAGAACATCAAACAGCCTTAAGGTTACACCATGTTAGTTATTATTGGTCATTTATGTAACAAGCACTCCTCCCATCATCTAAGCGTTTTTAATTAATGCTTAAGAATTATTGTACGTGGATAGAAATAGATGGTATGTTTGTCTAGAGGTGGGCAAAATTACATAAGACATTTTTACCACAGTTACGCTACTTAACTATAGCCTAAGGTGCTGACTACTAGCTTTGAAGAGGTGCAAGCAACTAGTAATTTGACCAGGTATGGGAATTTTGTTCATTCTGGTTTTCTTCTCTGCCTTAGATTTTCCCTTTCAACAACTGAAAGCTGATGCCTGAAACCCTCTTACCTTGTAAATTTATTGTATACTACCTTGTATACTGCCTGCCATAGGCTTAAAATGGTATAATTCTCTTCCTCTTTTTAATTATACTATTACCACTGTCTAACTCTCTCCTAGGCACGTTTTTATCTGGAAACCACTGGTTTCCAAAGTGGGGTTGTCAGCACCTCAGGAAGCATGCAAGGTGATCCACTGGGTGGCAGGAAGAAAATATCAGAACTTCAGCAGTACACTTATATAATCTATAAATAAATAAATACACATGCATTGGGAGTGAATGCTCAAACTTTTTTTACTGATAGGGGCACGTGATCAATAAAAAGTTTGGAGACCACTGATCTAGAGAGTTAATGCAATCAGAAATATGAACTCCTTTGCTTTTTCTTGACGAGGCACTTTTAATTTCCTTAGGGATATGTAGTTTTTAATTTGATGCAGTTCTAGAAACTGAACTTTATGTGTTTATTTATAACCAGTTAAGTAGCTTCTTGCAATGAGAATGTGGTGTTTCTGGATACCTTGTACTAAGTGAAAACTTGTAGTAATTAATATTTATTTAACTGGAGTTGCTTTTTAATCAGCAGGAGAGATTTGATTTGATACTGTGATATTACAGTACCAAAACTAACTTACCTCATAAGATAAAGTCACCCCACTGGCAGAACAAAACGCATTATACTTTGTTTGTTCATCCACATACTAATTTTGTGATGCATATGCCAGCATATGGAGACAGGTCCCACTATCCTGTATACTTAGGAACCAGTCATGCCTGTTTATGTAATGAATGCACAGTTATAATTAACATGTACTTCGACATGGAGCTTGTGTTACACATATCCAAATAAAACAGTCAAAAGAGAACAGTTAGGATCAGGTTTTATAAACAAAGCCAAAAAGCAAGATGAAGAAAAACTACTTACTTTTCAACTACGTTATCTTGTTGCCTGACAAAAAACTGATATAGCTCAAATGGAGAAGTCTTATCTCTGTTTAGCCAAACGGCATTGCCAGCAGTCTTTCCCAGTTTATCTCCAGTAGTACTGGTAATAAGAGGTACAGTAATTCCAAACACATCTGTTCCTGTCATCCTAAGAAAGAGAAGTGTAATTGCATATTAAAAATAAATAAATAAATAAATCACATCTTGGTAAAGTTGACTAAAATACCAGTGTGCCCTAAGATACTACCCTTGATATAAAGCAGTTAAATAAGACAGGGGCATGAGGGGCAAAAGATGCCAGCACAGTGTTTTGTGAGGAGTGCTTTAGGAAAAAAGCAACCAACCTTAAATATTTAAGTTCTTTTGTATGTAACAAAGAAGTGTAGATACTTTAAATAAACAGTTTTGTGAGCAACAGCACTAGCAAATTTGTATGTCCTGTACCTTTCATCATCTGCTCTGAGCACTAATTGAAGGGACCCTTGTAAGGCTTTTCTGCTATGCCGATTCTGTGTCTGGCGATAGACAAGCATGACCTGAAGTGGCAGCACTGCCACATACTCACTGATTGGCCTGTATACTTCTGCAAATTTTCTAAGACTCACGCCAAATTTGGGCGAAAGCTTATGACCGTCATGTCTCATTTTATTTCTGAGAAGAAATGCAAGCATATTTATCAATATACCTCAACTGCCTCTAGAATGCGTTTGCCATCAGAAGACTCGTCTCGATTTTTGTCCCATGTTTCAGGATATTTGATTTTGGTTCTTGTGATTCAGAAATATACGAACCCATCCTTTTTCTTACAAATTCATTAACATTTCACAGAAGACTTAAAAACACAGCCAACATGAACATTATGTGCCAGGTTTATGGCCAAGATGATTAATTATTCTTCTCAAATCCCACATTTTTCATAGAATTGTCTAGGTAGGAAGGGACCTTTCACATCATCAAGTCCAACTATCAACCTAACACTGACAATACCATCACTAAGCTATGTCCCTACGCAGCACGTCTACCTGTCTTTTAAATACCTCCAGGGATGATGACTCAACCGTTTCCCTGGGCAGCCTGTTCCAATGTTTGATAACCCTTTTAGTGTAGACTTTCTTCCAAATATCCAATCTAAACCTCCCCTGGTGCAACTTGAGGCCCTTTTGGGGGCATGTCAACTGTCTGAGGGGAT
>JAHREE010000193.1:49415-156021 GCA_033628505.1 Tringa tobata
CGTAGCGGCGGCTGCTGCTGCTGGTGGTGGGCTCGGCGCCGGAGAGGGAGCGGTAGCGGTGCCCGGAGCGGGCCGCCCCACAGCCCCGCCGCCCGCCCGCACCGCCGCCTCAGCACCGGCGCCGCCATCTTGCCGCGGGGGAGGCTGGGAGCGGGGCGGGGCTCCCCGCGCCCCCGTTTAATAGGCAGAGGCGCAGGCGCTACGGCGGCCTGTGTGTCCCTGTCAGGTTATTAAAGGAGATACCTACAGAAACGGGATGTGTTGGGTCCTCCTTCGTGTTTGTGTTTGTTTTTTTCCCCAATCCTGAAATGGCAGGATTTCAGGCTGCTTTCAGTCTTAAATACACACGTTGGAAATCTGGCCTTCGGCTTCGAGTAGAGTGTCGGGCCGGAGGGATGCCAGATTAACGCTTCAATTAGTCATATGGCGGCGACGGGGCTGTTGGGGTTGGGGTTGGGGTTTGGGCCGGGCTGGGTCTGACCTTCATACCGGTGCAGCGGTGCCGTGCTCTGGGCTCGGGACAGGAAGGCTGTTGGTAGCGCAGCGGCGGTTTGGGTTGTTGCTGGATGGTCAAGGCCTTTCCTGCTCCTTACGCAGGGGACGTGCTAGAAAAATAACACCACAAATGTTGTTTTTCTTGGGCTGGCAGTTCCTCGAAGCGGCAGGTGACCAGTGCAGGCCTTTCTCTCCACACTGCCATGCAGCAGAAGGGATTTCCTTCAACTAATAATAGTGCTGTGAGGAACGAGGAAGTTCATGGGCAAGTAAAATTACATCTGAAGACACTGAAACCAATTTTTTACTAAATTCCACCAGGACAGTGTTTTAAACAAGCTCAGACTTTTCAAGTTTATAAATTCTAGAGTTTGTAAGTTCTTGTCATGTTTTAACCCCCAGCCAGCGAGTAGGCTGGGGGTGAACAAAGAGTTGAGAGGGGACACAGCGGGGACAGCTGACCCCAGGTGACCTCAGGGACATTCCATGCCACATGACATCACGCTCAGCATATAAAGCTGGGGAAAGAAGAAGGAAGGGGGAGGGATGTTTGGAGTGACAGCATGTGTCTTCCCAAGTAACCATTACACATGATGGAGCCCTGCTTTCCTGGAGATGGCTGAGCACCTGTCCGCTGGTGGGAAGCAGTGAACAAACTCCTTCTTTTGCTTTGCTTGCGTGCGTGGCTTTTGCTTTACCTGTTCAACCGTCTTTGTCTCAACCCATGAGTTTTTCCTCACTTTTACTTCTTCGGTTCTCTCCCCCACCCTAAATGGGAGTGAGCAAGCGACCGTGTGGTTCCAGTTACTGAGTGGATTTTCTATACTCATTTGTGCTGTACCAAGCGTATAGGATTTCCAAAGTTTTTACAGTATCTTTTACTACTTTTTCTAAATTGAAGCAGACTTCTTGTTTTGTTAAACTAAGGCAGAGAGTCAGTCAAAAGGAGGAGTGAAGCGTTCTGGAAAATGCTAAACAAAGAACACCATGAACATTGTTTTTCTTGGGCTGGCAGTTCCTTGAAGTGGCAGGAGACAGGTGCAAGCCTTTCTCTCCATGCTGCCCATGTCAGCAGAAGTGACTTACTTCAACTAACAATACGGCTGGGAGGAACAAGGAAGTTCATGGGCAAGTGAAATAGATCTGATGACAATGAATAGACAATGAATGACAATAGAAAATAATATTAAGTCGTTTAGAGAAATGACATCAGTTTTATAATGAGCCCTTCCAATCTTGGGCAGTCTTGCTCTGTATATTGATTACATAGGTAACTATTGGCAGACTGTATTTCAGAGGGGAATATACCTCGTAAAATAGGAGGTATTTAGATTGTCCGATTTCTCTTGAGTTCACCTAGCCTGGGGAAGATGTTTTAATAGCGATTTGGGCAGTGCTAAATAACGATACCGTTACAAATCTATCTTTTAATCCATCACTTTAAGTTGGGTGGAGGGCATTTTTTGCGTGTTTGTAGCGGTCATAGATCAATGTCTAGTTCTGGACAACTTCTCTAATTCAGCAAACTTATCTCCTCGTGACATACAAATATTGACAGGGTGGATCCAAGGTAGTGTCAAAAGTGAAACAGTGTATATGACTATGACTCACAGGAGAGAAGGAACATATAAAAGTGTGAGTTTTGCCACTTGAAACCTATTATCATTGAAGACTTCTTGAAAACAGACCTACAGGTAAGTGAAGTACAGAATCGTTCTGTCACATTGGGGATAAACGTAATGGAAGAAAATCATGTTTGGGTGGAAAATAATGAAAGAAGGAAAAAGAAAAATCCATTAAGCATCAGTGAGCTAATCCTAAAGCGATGACGTATCTGTTGATGGGAAATAATTAATGCTTCTGCTAATGATGTTTAAAAAGAAAAGGTGCTGGGAAGTATTTTGTCATTGGACTGGTAGTTGCATACTTAACAGGTATGGGACAAATTGTTTTTGTTTTTCTGAAGATTTATTGTGCTGGCAAAAAGGAAGAGGATTGGCAATACAAGATACCAGATTTTCCTTTACCTTTTGTTTATGTTTATGTGGAGTGAAGGGTGTTTATTATTTTTTAAAACATGAACAAACACAAACAAGTTATGTATTCGTATATACGCCTATGTAATATACACACGTACACGTATATTCTCTTTACTACAGTGCTTTGCTTCAAAAGTAATTTAGGAAGACTTTTTTTCATCAGAAGAGAAGACCTTCTGGAGCTGAGAACATGGAGGATGGTTTGTATCTCTTTGCTCCAGTTAATGAATTATCTCAATATAGTCAACCGAAACAGGCACATCTCTTTAGCTTCAGGGAATAATACATAAAGAAGACATCACAACTGAAACTTGGCTACTTCTTTGTAGGTAGAATGAGCAGCAGTAGTTTAACTGCCCAGAGCTTTTCTTTGAGTATTAGTTTCTATGGGGTTTATTAGATCTGTTATTTGTATGATGGTATTGCTTTATGGCTGCTAATTAGCTCAGTGCTTCCTAGTAATAAATGATGCGCTCCTTAGGCAACACCACCACAGACTTCTCTCTGTATCACTTAGATTTTCTGGCAGTTAATCTGTATGTGCAGTATGTTAAAAAAACATTAAAAAAATTCTGTGTACCCAAATGCTCTGCCTTCATTTCCTGTATTACCAAAAGTGCAGCAGTCAACAGTGTCTTTTCTGTAGCATAAACCTATTTGAATTTGCCTGCTAATCATGACCTCTTTATTTGGACCTGTTCAGAAAGTCATCCATGCATACGCTTAGAGAAGAAAGATTTGTGTATGTTTCTAGCTCGTCTTATGGAGGAGTCTCCGGAATGTCATGCCTCATCTGACCAGGTATGTAACAAGTTATCATTGCTAGGAAATATTTTTGCTGCGTATTTTACTGAGAGTTATCCTTTAAGATATCTAATTACGTTCATCAAGCAAAACATTTATAAACCTCTATTGTACAATTGCATGCTTTTGTGAGGGAGTGAATCTGCTGAGTTAGTCATTCTGAGTCCATTCTAGTCTTGTGTTTTAAAAGTTACTGGTAATAGTTGATGCTGTTAAATTTTTCACTGTCTTCTGATAAAGTTACATAAAGATACTGGATTTCTAAGTATCGATTAATGCCAATTTTTTCATTTTCCCATCACTGTGTCATATCACTGAGGTGTACCAACATGCCCTAATTGTTAATGAACCCCGTAATGGAACAGGAGATTTCCATGGAAAAGCAGCGGTCTTGCATTTGCTTTCCCTACTTGAACAATGGGGATAAAATGATATTCAGTTGTCTACATGTGGGGATATTATGAAGGTTATTTTATGTTTACCTGTGATTTAAAACAGTAAATCATTTTACGAGACAGTTGTTGGCCTCTCTCCTGGTTTGAGCAACACAGAATTAATTTCTTCTTCAGTAATTTTGGTTTTCGGTAAGGTCTCATCTAATGCTTGGGAAGACTGCATTTTTAGAAGACTTTAGTGTCTGAATTTGTGAAAATATTTACTTCATAGCCAGCTATTGTATGTGGGATTCAAAGTCTTACTGTTTTCAAATTTAGCCAGGTGCAGGGGTGAGGAGGAGCGAGACCCAGGCACTTGATCCAAGCTGGCCAACAAGATTATTTCATACCATGAATGTCACATTCAATCTAAATTAGACAGTTTGCTGAACAGTTTTCCTCTCCTATGATGGCTACGGTCCTTCTTGCCATCGTGCTGGAACTCAGAGCCCTTCCCTTCCTCCCAAAGTTGTAGTGCTCGCAGTGTCCAACATCCGCTGTCTCCTGCTGGGCGTGCACAGCTTCCTGCTGATAGAATGGGCTGAGTATAATCCTTGTGTATTTTGCATTGGTATTGGGATAAGTATTGGTTCTTCTGCATTATTAATGTTAACTATTTAGTCTTCTATTAAATCTGTTTATATTTCAAGCTTTGGGTTTCCTTGTTTTTCCTGGTTCCCCTTCCTGTGTGGGGAGGGGTCATCGGGTGATAGAATAATTGTCAAAACGACAATAAATTGTTGTGGGTTCTTCAGACTGTAACAGCCTCTCTCTGTCTTCTCTGTCCTTCCTGTGGGTACTGAGCCAGATTCAGTTTCTGTTCCTGATGATGCACATAGTTTCAGTCATTTAGCCAGAGCTGACATTTTTTTGGGAACAGCACAAAGCAGGTGGAACACTGAAGTGAAAGAATACATGTATATTCAAATTGACAGCCTTGTAAATAGCTAGAATGGTACTAGACAACATGGGTGGTGCTAACGTGTTTCCTCCTCACAGGTGTTATTAACTAAAGGAGTGAAAATCTCCGTGTGAATGTCTTTTTCCATTTATATTGTGATAATAGAGCAAATCACAGGTGGTAGCAAGCCCAACATGCAACTCTACCCTTTGCACGCCAGACTTTTCAGTGTGGTGAGTTTTCCTCAGATGTGTGTCGGCAGAGCTGTAGGCTTTGTGTGAGCTCAGTCACGTAAGGATCCGTGTAGGGATGAAATTCAGGAGGCAAGAGAAAACAGAAACTTTTCTCTACGCTAAACACGGCTGCAGCAGCAGTAGTTTGTTAAACAGAGCTCCTTAGTCCTTTCCTCACAGGGCGAGAATGACAGACTTCACAGTTTGGTGCTTTAACCATGGCAGAATCCATCCTAGACACTCTAAGGACCATTGTGCTTTTCTGAAAGAAATAACCAAAACTTCCATTTTATCATTTATTCATATTCTCATTTCACAGTGAAAATACATCCTATCTTAATTTTAGTTGTGAATATGAAAGTATTAAATATTTTATATATTCAACTCCATATGCTGTTTTGCTTTTACTGCTTCAGGTTATCTGAGACTGGTTTTATAGACTAAATACTACACAGTGATCAAGTTAGCAGACAAAATTAACAGTGATAGTTACACTTTTAAAAACCTTAAGAACTACTTCTTAAATATTACTGAATTTATAAACAGTTGATCTGATATGGGACCTAGTAATAACAAACAGCTTTGAATGTGAAGCAATGAAATCATAGAAATGGGCTGAAGTAATCTAACCTATTTTCTTGCAGTGAAGTAGTACTAAGTCTAATTGGACCACTCTTACCAGATACTTGTCTTACCTGATCTTCAAACTACATTATAGAAGCAATTTCTCAATCTTCTTATGTCAAACTTAAGTCTTCCTCCTGGATTTTTGTTGTTTTATTGTTTGTTCCTCCCTAGATTCTCCAGTGTGCTTGCATTTTTCTTAGAGTAGGACGAAAACCTGACGTGACACTCTTGAGTGACACTAACTAGAGCCGTGTGATTCCTATAAAGATCTGTCCTACATGGAGGTCAATAGCAATGTTGTGTTGCTAGTCTGTTGAACTGTAGTTCGCAGTAGTCTCCTGACTCTGTTTCTATATTGAATTTGCTTGTTCAGTTTCTGTTTCCAAAGCAGGATCTTTGCTTGGTTTTAGTTTCATCTTGTTGCTGTGCAGCCTTTTCTGTTTTCTTGTTTGCTCTCCTTTCCTGTTGTGTAATGTAACCATGCCTCCTTTGATTATCTTAGAATCATAGAATCATTCTTCCTATGATTTTACATATACCCTTTTCTTTTTGCCTTTTGTATCCCTTGCTAGTGGAAGCATCTGTATTTTGCCAGTATTTTAGTCTTTTTAATTTTATCTGTACATGCTATACTATTCCTTTATGTGCATTCTTCATATGGCCTTTACTTCCTCTGTTTTTTCCTGATTATAGTTTTGATTTTCAGACTAATAAAGATCTGTCAGTACAACCAAAGTTTTACTGACTTTTCCTTAACATCAGGGTATTTTACTCTTGTTTCTCTTCTACTAACTCAGACTCTTACAGTCCTTGGATTGTTTTTCCAAGACACTTCCTAACAGTTCCTCAGATTTGCTGATATATGTCTTTCTGAAATCCTTATAATCATTCAATTCTTACAACATCCTTTCCTGTGTATCACATCATCATATTTTTTATTGGAATTACTTTCCATTTTCAGATTTCTATGACCATTTCTTCCGTGTTAGGATCAAATGTAAAATACCTGTTTTCTCATACACTGCTGTAATGAAAATAGGCTATGACATGTTTCCAGAGCTGCAGTTTTATCTTGAACATGTTACTTTTCCAGCTGCTGTCTCCAGTAGTTAGTCTACCATTATCAAAAGGTCCTTGAATGCATCAGATGGTGATTGCTCAAAGGAGTGGCAGGCAGAGTGGACCTTAGTTCAGTGAGACATTCTCTGTCCCAAGGGAAATGGCTTCAAGCTCCAACAGGGTAGGTTTAGACTGAACATTAGGAAAGAATTCCTCACAGAAAGAGTGGTCAGGCATTGGAATAGTCTGCCCAGGGAGGTGGTTGAGTCACCATCCCTGGATGTGTTTAAGAGACGATTAGATGTGGTGCTGAGGGATATGGTGCAGGGGAGGACTTTGTAGAGTAGGGTAGATGGTTGGACTCGATGATCCCAAGGGTCTCTTCCAACCTAGACGATTCTATGATTCTATGATTCTATGATTCTATGATCACCTGGAATTCCTAGATTACTCCAAGTGCTTCTGCGACAGAGGAGACAAAACCTGTTATCTAAGTAAGAACTGAATAATCTGATTAAATATTGAAGTTGGCCCTGCTTTGAGCAGGGAGGTGCATTAGTTAACCCCCAGAGTTCCATTTCGAATCTAAAGTTCCTCTGTGACTCTAAGTTGTTACTGTGTAGTGCATCTACCAGCCTTGTAGGGGAGCTGTATCCAGCGATGGTATAATTTACTTTTCGTGCTTTTGTAGCAACACTGGACATTAGAACACCTGCCATTAGGTGAATGTACAGAAGATTTAGAGAACCAGGACACTTGTTGTCAACTTTAATACCGTTGTCTTTTTTTTTTTTTTTTCTCTAACACAGCTAATATAGTGTTTATAAAGAACCCAGCTGTATATACATATGTGTGTGTATATATATATATATATTTGGAAAAATTTGGCTAAAAGAAACAAATATTCCTGAGAGTGTTTTAGAAATCTATAGTTTGATCTTTTCCAGTTGATTCCAGTTTTGATTTCACGTGTCTCTTAATTGGTGCAGCACTGTATTTCTTGAGAACTAATGCACAGAAAAAAAAAGAATTAACACTAAATTCGCATTATCTTTTCATAAAAAGAAATTGTGATCTAAAGATTGTGGGACTAAAGAGTGGTTATATTTAATACAGTGTGGCAAAACCTATAGTGTATTTTTATTTTGTATGAAGCATGCATGCTTGTAAAATCAAATTGCTGTAAAAAATAAGCTTTTTTTTTTCCTCTTCAGTTCAATAAGACTGGGATTGTAATATGTGAATCAGACAAAGTACACAAAATAGTAGCTATGAGTTTCTCCAAACCTGGGTTGCATGCTGTACAACAAATCATTCGGTGTCTTCCCTCTTCTTTGCGTGACTCCACTGTGTATTTGTCCAGGAAACCATGTGCAACTTGTACCACATTCCTCATTCAAGGTATATAATACATTTTTAATCAATCAATCAATCAATCAATCTCATTCAAGGTCTATAATAAGTTTTTAATCAGTCTGTGTTAACTGCTGTTCTACCCGAGTAACTTCATAAATTACCTCGTGTCTAGAAAAATGTCGTACGTGGCTCAGTCTAATAAATCCCTTTTTAGTCATGTAATCCTTTTTTGTGCGGGTAGTCTCTTAGAAATAAGTATGACTACCTGCTTGGGCAAGGATTGGCAAACTGTGGGAGGTCGTTTATGAAAGTGAAGCACCAGCTGTTGCAATAGTTCTATATTCAATTCAGATCCCATTGCAATGGGAGTGGTTTAAGGCTGTGTGTAACCATACAGGCTATACACAGAATTGCAGTGCGACAGAAAATTGGCCCTTTGTTTCAAACAAAAACCACGTGAATTGAACGTCCCTCCCAACAGCATGACTCTTTTAGTGACTTTCGGTGTTTGTCTCTAGGTTCAGTTTCTTCAGTCTATTACTGGCCAGTGGCTCCTGAAAAAAAGGGAGATGATTCGGTGGTTAAGGAAGATATTGAACAAGCTGACTGTATGTTTCTTAAAAGTCATACAAGTAGCAGCGTGCTCCTACCTGTAACAAGCTTTGAAACTGTGAAAAAGATTGCAAATAAAATACGATGCAAAGGACCGCTGGACAGCAGTTTTAAGTTGCTTGATGATCAAACTGAAGACTTTAAAAAATATTGTTCACTGTTTAACATAGATAGCTGCAAAGATCTGTGTGTCAAACTGATGGAAAATGCTTTTCATTGCTATAATTTTTTACTGGAATGTTCCCAACTTGAGAAAAAAGGGCTGGAGGAAACTGTTCATCAACATGCATTGCAGCTTTGTTATTTTTTAGCAGCAAGATCTGGTAAGTTATGATGAGAGTGTATAAAGAATAGTAACCAAATATAAAGAATGGATTACTGTATATTTATTTTTTATAATTGCTGTTGATTCATCGAGCTAGTGCCAACACCCCCAGGTCCTTTTCTGCCAGGCAGCTCTCCAGCCACCTTTCCCCAAGCCTGGAGCGCTGCCTGGGGTTGTTGTGACCCAAGTGCGGGACCCGGCACTTGGCCTTATTGAAACTCATCCTGTTGGTCTCAGCCCATCGATCCAGCCTGTCCAGATGCCTCTGTAGAGCCTTCCCACCTGCAAGCAGACCAACACTTCTGCCCAACTTGGTGTTGTCTGCAAACTTACTCAGAGTGCCCTCAGTCCTCTTGTCCAGTTTGTTGATAAAGATTGTAAAGAGAACCGTCCCCAGTACTGAGCTCTGGGGAACACCACTTGTGACCCGCTTCCAACTGGGTTTAACTCCATTCACCACCACTCTTTGGGCCTGGCCTTCCAGCCAATTTTTCATCCAGGAAAGAGTGTGCCCATCCAAGCCAGGAGCAGCCAGTTTCTCCTGGAGAATGCTATGGGAAATGGTGTCAAAGGCTTTACTAAAGTCTATGTATACTGTTACCAGAATTTTGTATGAAGTTAATACTCTGCAACTACTAATCAAAGGTACTAGGTGTGCCTTGAATAGGATTTGAGGTTGTGTTCTTCTTAAATCTGACATTTGTTGTAGTTGATAGTAGTTATGCCTCATTGTGTTATTGTGTATGGATATCTGTCTAGAATTGGATAATGTATATACATGGAGGTATTCTTTCAACATATAAGCACTTATGCCTCCCATTTCTATATCATTAAAGCACTACATGTTAATCTGTAAAATATGTCTTTAAGTATAAAAAAGTATAGGTTTAAGTGACATGAAAATCTTTCTCTCTTCTAAAAGATGATCCACACCGAGGTGTGGGGTGTACACTCTACAGTCAGGATGGATATTTTGTAAGTACATTGAATTCTCCAACACTTACAAAATTTCTGTTCAGTGCTCCAAAGGGTTTACTTGACCTAATGTAGACATCTGCAGTATAGATGACTATGTCTGAGCTATTGGTCCTGGCTCCCCTTTATAGTCAGTGGAAATCTAGGGTGTCATTCATCCCAGTCCAGAATCTGGAGTAGGCCAGGTAGACCTGGTTTTCTCCCTTGAATGTAAAGGGAGTCTAAGGTGACCAGGTATAGATGTGTAAAGAAGTTAAGGGAGATGAATTTCCCTTATGAACACATACTCTCATAATAAATATGCTAATAGTAATGATAAAATTTTACCATTGAACTTTAAAAAAAAATTCCCTGAGGCCCACTAAAAAGGTGGATCTTAAGTTTCTTGCAAAGATAGAGAGACAAGATGATAGTGATGAAATTGATGGAGAACAATGACCTCACTGGATGCAAAAGCAAAAGTAACTCTTGACTGTGTTAAAATTGATAATGTGAAGGGGTGGTAAGATGGTTGTGGCAAACTGGTAAAGCTTATTAAAAATCTGATATGAATAGCTAGAAAACTTTTTGTATGTATCTAGAAATAGTTAGAGAGCATATATTTAAATTTTAAAGCTGTATTGGTATATGGTTAAAATGTTGCAGATAGTTGAAAGAATCTGTTAGATTTTGATTATTTTGTTTCATTTGTGTTTTTTGGCAGTTTGGGGCAGGTTATAATGGATACCCTATTGGCATATTATATGCAAACTTGCCCTCTATTGGGAGGAAAAACCGAAGGACTCAAGTTGCAAAAGGGGAGGTTGTTCTCCATGCTGAAGCAAATGTTCTCCTGTACAGGTTATTGTTACAAATCTAGTAATGGAGTGACTTCTCAGGCATTCTTTATGACGATAGATATGAATTGTGTGGAGCGTAAGTCAGTGACTAACCATGGGTTTTCTCTTTGACCTTTCCATCTGTTCTTCACCCCTTGATAGCTTCTTAACATTTTACAAGTCTGAGCTTACAATCAACATGTTAACGTGTACGTTTCCTCTCCTCTGCCCCTAGAAAAGTGTAGTACCACCTTGTATTCCTACTCTGCCAAAATAATCACCCAATCTCGCTGTGACAAAGCTCTAAACAGTTTTTGAAGGACGCAGCCTGCAGCATTCTGCCTGGCAGTCTTTTAGGCTTTTAGCCTTTTTCGTCCTTAGGCTAGCAAGAATATTGTCGAGCCAGCCAGATCCCTTGAGAGTTTGTATGCACGGAAGTAGAGGAAGCAAATAAGATCAGATATTTGAAGGGAAAAACATTAACATCAAATAGGAAACGTGGAGGAGGAGAGCAATTTAATTAGTAATAGTAGTCTTCAATGGAAATACTAAATTTATTTTAAAGAAATTGAGAGATTATATTTAGTTTTAGCTTTGCAGAAAATGAATTGATTGTGGAAATACATATATTTTTCAGATCAAAGTCAAAAATAGAAGAGAGTGATGTTCTTTACTGCACTAAACCTCCGTGTTGTGACTGTCAGAAACTTTTGAAGGAAGTGAAAATCAAGACAATTCATTGTGTAGAAGAATCATCCAAACAAAGTGAAGAAGTATGCTTATACAATATTATTTATTTATTGTCATAATGTAATTATATGTTTGAGGGCAGGGGGGTCATTTTATTTATAG
This sequence comes from Tringa tobata, assembly GCA_033628505.1. Taxonomy (NCBI): domain Eukaryota; kingdom Metazoa; phylum Chordata; class Aves; order Charadriiformes; family Scolopacidae; genus Tringa; species Tringa tobata. The sequence continues at coordinate 60,946 of JAHREE010000193.1, forward strand.
TTAACTTACAGACAAACACATCATTCTAACCCTTCTATATAGGAGAGGAGCTATAGCAGATAATCACCTGCAAGATGCTTTATTCTTCGTACTCGTATACAACTGGAATTTTATGGCTTGCTTTCTGCCTTGGAAATCTTTACACTCAGATGCTTCTACAGTCAGGAAAGGAACAAGTTGCATATTTTAGAATCTGGCACTGGGAAAGTCCAGTCTCCTGTTTAGCTGTATGGCAGAGCTCTGAAGTGCTCCCTGATTTTGCATCTGAATGCTTATTCTGGCTGTGCCTGAACTTTTGTGACGGTGAGGCCTGGATATGTCTCTTGGTTGCTATATGGAGGAAGGCTGGGGATAGATGCCGAGGGGAGCTGTGGCATGCTTCATTAAGACCTCCAATATGAAGGGGTAGCTCTGTCCTGCATTGCACACACTTAACTTTTAATCCCTCAGGGTAAATGCAACAGTCTTCTAAGTCTCACATTCTCGTGTTTGAAGTGTCGGATGAGTTTGGTTTCAATGTTTACAGGTCTGTGTCAAACAAGGTATTTTTGGCTCCGCCACAAGATATAGTCCTCCATTTAGTGGAAAGAATATTTTCTGAGTTTGCAAAGGAGTATTATTCCTTTCAGGGAAGTCCCTAAGTTACTTAACAGGATTTACTTGTGTGTAATTTAAATCAAATAATTTGTGCATAGCTTTGGAAAAATCTTTGAAGGAAAAGGTCTTAGTCTTGGTTCAGGCCCAAGTATCCAGTTAATGATTAAAGATTAAATACTAGCTGTATAAAGACAAAGATGGGCAAGGTATTCAAAGTCTTCTTTGCCTTGGTCTTTTCTGCCAAGATTTTCCCTCAGGAATCCCATGTCCCTGACACAAGTGGGAAGATCTGGAGCAATGAAGATTTACCTTCAGTAGAGCAGAATCTGATTATGGTATATTTAAAGAAGTTAGAAGTACACAAGACCATGGGGCCTGTCAAGAAGTTGTTTCGGAGTAGTTAGCATGGATTTACAAAGGGGAAAACATGCCTGACTAGCTTGACATCCTTTTATGATGAGATGATCAGCTTGGTGGATGAGTAGAGAGCAGTGGATATTTTTCATTTTGACTTTAACAAGACTTGCAACACTATCTCCCACAGCATCCTCATAGACAAACTGATGAAGTGTGGGCTGGATAAGTGGATGGTGAGGTGGATTAACAACTCCCTGAACTACCAAACTCAGAGGGTTGTGATCAGCAGCACCAAGTCCAGCTGGAGGAGAGTCCCTAGTGATATATCCGAGTTGGATAGTGGGACCAAAATTGTTTAATGTTGTCATTTATGTCCTGGATGATGAGTCAAATACCCCTTCGGAAAGTATGTAGGTGGTCCAAAACTGAGAGGAGTGGTTGGTTCACCAGGGGTTGATCCAGAGGGACCTTGACAGGTTAGAGAAATGGCAAAACAGGAATGTAATGAAGTTCAGCAAAGGGAAGTGCAAAGCCCACGCAACTGGGCGGGAATAACCCCATGCCCTAATACTGGCTGGGGCTGACCGACTGGAAAGCAGCTTTGCACAAAAGGACCTGGAGGACCTGGTGGGTGAGTTTACTAGGATGCAGCAATGTGCCCTTGAGGCAAAGGCCAACTGCCTGCTGGACTGTGTTAGGCAGGGCATTGCCAGCATCTTGGGAGAGGTGATCCTTCTGCTCAGCACTGGTGAGGCCATGGTTGGAACATTGTGTCCAGTTCTGGCCTTTCCAGTACAAAATAGAGAGGGACATACGAGAGTGAATCCTGCTAAAGGCCATGAAGATGATTACACAATGGGAGCATTTGTCATACGAGGAGAGGCTGAGAGAGCTGGGACTGATCAGCCTGGAGAAGAGGAAGCTCAGGTGGGATCTTATTCATGTGTGTAAATACCTGATGGGAATGAGTAAAGAGCACTGTGTTAGACTCTTCTCAGTGGTGCCCAGTGATGGGACAAGAGGCAATGGGCACAATTTGAAATACAGGAAATTCCACTAAAACATAACAAAAAGCCTTTTTGCTGTGAGAGTGACAAGCACTGGAACACGTTGCCCAGAGAGGTCGTGGAGCCCCATCCTTGGAGATACTAAAAATCTGAGGGGACACAGCCCCAAGAGGTCTGCTTTAGTTCACACTGCCTTGAGCAGGGGGTCTGGACTGGAAACCTCCAGACATGGCTCCCAACCTCAGTGATTTTGCAAGCACCTGGTTTATTTGTTTGCTTTTAAGTTTCTTTTTTTGTTGTTTGTTTTAGAATCGTCTAGAAGACTTAAAGAAGAACTTTGACTATCATGAGGTAGGTTTGCATATTGAAGATTAGACTCAGGTTTGTATTACTAAAAGGTATTTTTGAATATTTATTTAATAAAAACATAAAATATGTTGTTTTGATATATGTCATCCTTCTGGTTTGCCTTGTTTATTTGTTGTTTTTTTTTTCTGTTGCTTTTAAGAAGCACATTTTCATTAGATGGAACGTTCATTAAAATGCATTGAGTGTTCATGAACCATTTGATGATACATAAATATGTATTCACATGAATATAGACAACAGAGCTTTTCAGTCATGAGTTTGTACTCCATCAGTAATCTTAGAAGCCAGTCATTCCCAGACGTCATAAAAAATAATTCAGCTAGTAGAAAGCATGTCAGAAGTGGAAGCAGATAGTGCAGAAACGCATTCCTTCACTTTTCAAGATCCATCAGATACATCTGATGGAAGTAAAGCCATCTGAGTTGGGAAAAAAGGGAACTGGGACAAGACTACTGATGAACTGCATAAATACTTAATGGAGTAGACTATGTAATTGACCTTTATCTTCTTCTATAGTACAAGAGCTTTAGAACTGAAATAGGTAAGAATGTCTTAAATCTTTGAGGACTCATGTTTGTTCAGTGGTCCAAGAAATCCTCATGGTAGATTGATTAGTAGGTGTTAGATATAATGGCAGATTTGAACAGATAGATTGTTGAAAGTGCTAAATAAATGTTCACTTATGCTTTAAATAAATTTGTTGAGTTTTTCATTGGTTGTTGGCTTTTTTTCCAGTGGAAACAGTGCAACACTCAAGTTACTGCAGGTATGATTAAGATTAATTCCCTTGTTCTTTGGTACTGTTTTAATTGGTTTCTTTTGTTATTGCTTGGTGTTTAAACTTAGAAGCGCAGTATGTTACTAAGTATTTTTCTTTAAAGCCCTTTTTGCAGCCTGTAATGAATACAACAAAATCTAGTTGTAAATTGTGTAACCTTTTTCCCCAATTTTTCACCTAGGGCTGGAGAGCTAGATAATTATCCTTTCTATCTCATTGCCAGTAATAATTTCTAATTTCAGGATGCTACCTACTTTTTTTTCTCCAAGACTGCTTTGATGAAATTTTCTTTCCATCGTTTCTTTCTAGGTCCTCCTTACATGAAGAAAGACGACTTGTGCATCTTCTTAGCCCTACATATGGAAAACTCCCCAAGCAAATCACAGAAACTCGTGAGTTAAATCAACTCAAGCGTATTAATTGTTATCAAGGTTAAAAAAGTCATAGTGTCCGTTAGGATCTAGATTTATAAATTACTGAATTGGTGTTGTGGGTAAAGCGATCTTAACTTTGAGGAATTTTTACTTAATTCAATTCATTACCAATAAATACAAACTTCTGTTTGCTGAAGTGGATGTGGAGGAAGAAAAGAGAACACAAGAAGTTTAACATCCTCCATCCATTTTTTCTAGGTTCAACTTAAGCCAAACACCTACTCTCCCACCTCCCTAGTCTCAACTTCCCTTGTTTTCACTGTAGGTTACTCTCAGTCTGTCCCAATTCCTTCAGTGAGGTGATGGGCGGTGCAGGAGGTTGGGGCTCTGTGTGTGATGGTTTGTCTGCAGCTCCTCTGTGCTTTTTCCTAGTTTTCCTCTGCTCCTCCATGCTTCCTACTGGCCCTGTCCTGGCATGAGTTGTCTTCTAGGTGTGGTCCCTCAGGAGTTTCCCTGCCCCAGTGTGGGTCACTTGTGGGCCACAGTCCCACAATTAGGATTTTAATCTGTTGTATGCTTATACTCTAATAATTTTTGATAAATCAAAGCTGTTTGACTTTTTGAAGCTACGTAGATGTCTGGTGGTTCCTACTATGAGTATCCTCAGAATAATGTTGGCATTTGTTTGAAACTACACCTTGTCACTCCTTTCTCCTGTTTTGGTAGTCTGCTAGACCAGCTATTGGGATATCCATCTCCCTACTTTTTCCATAATTTTACAGACTTGAAGAATTTCCAAAGGTACCCCTTTTTGGACTCCAGTCAAAGTATTGTGCTTTTGATTTACAATACGGCAGTTGAGTTGTGTGCTGTAGACACACCAGAACTCACTGAAAATCCACAGGAATCAGCACGTTTCTAGACTGCTTGATCCCTACCCTTTTGCAACAAATGCCATTCTTTTTCTGTGAAATCCTTTGCTTGCTATTACTCCATATAATCTGGACAAACTGTCATTCACTGAATGAGATACATTTGGTTATGTATACATTTATTTGTGTATGTGTATGCAGGATTGCAAAACTGGAATTCTCGTCTGTGAACCACACAAACCAAAAAGGATTATTGCCCTGGACTGCTCAACAGAGGAACTTCATGCTGTGCCAAAAGTGCTGTTAAGGTTTCCTAAGGCGCTGGGGGGCTGTGAAGTTTACATGTCTCGGATGCCTTGCAATTACTGTGCAAAATTGCTGGTTCAAGGTCAGCATCAAAACTGAAATATCTCCTAGACTAAGATTGCATGTGTGGCATACTCATAGGATGGTAAACTAGTCAGGCCAGTCATTTCTCTTTCTTGTTATTTTCTTCTGTTTTGCTCTCTGCATTTTTCTTCAGTTGGTGTTATATTCTGATCATTGTCAGAAGCTGGTATAGCTAAATATCTCATACAATAGGTAGCTGTGTTTGTTAAAGATATTAAGATGTGATTCATTATGTCATTGTACAAATTGTTGGTTTTTACTAACACATAGATCATGAAGAGTGCAAGTCATTAAATGAAAAAAGAGCCAGCAGATCTTTTAGAGATGCTTGTTAAATGCAAAAAAAAAAAAAGTAAAAAAAAAAAGTAGTGGTCCCAAGGAATGTGGAAATCCTGAAAAAATAATGCATAGATAATCACCCCGATAAAATAAATGAGAAAAAAAGCAACCATTTAAGTCATTTATCAGCTAAGAAATGTACCTCAGGTATTCATATTCAGGATAACAAAGTAGGTAGATTTTTTGCAGATAAGTCAATTCACAAATGATAACACGCTACCTATGTGTTGAATTTTCTGGTTTTTTTAGATGCCTGATACACATATTTTTCCTCTACAATAATTTCAATACTTTGCTCTATCTCTTTAAAACAATCTTCTTGTTTTGGAAATTTTTACCATTTGGTAAATAAAAGTAGAGACAAAAATTTAATCACCTGGAAAGAAAAAAAAGTAATGAATTGTATTTAAAATTTCCCTTTTGATTTTGAAGATAATGTGTTAATTAAAATCTATTTTAGTATTATTTTACTAATGTGGGGAAAAGCTGCAGCTTGTTTAAGTATATTCCACATCACTTTAGATTTATTAGTGGACAAAATGACCACTAGTGTATTTCATGTTTATTAATCTTATATATATATTTTCTTTATTCAGCACAAGTCTCACAAGTCTATTACTGGCCAAATTTTGAAAGTGAAATGGCAGAAAGTGGGAAAAGGGATGCTCTGGCAAAGTATGCTAATACCATCTTTACAGAAAGCTATATTGTTGCAGCACCGTATGTACCAACAATAGACAATCAAACAAAGATGAAAAAACATAATTCCAACAAAAGAGCATCTTGTGATGATGATATAATCTCAGTTTCATCTATATTTGATAGGAAAACTGATGGGGAAATTTTAAAGTGTTTTAACTTGGAACACCTGAAAGGAGACCAACTGGAAAAATATAAAAGCAATGTTGATACAGCAAAGAAATGTTTAGAAACTCTGGCAAGTTGCAAAGATGAAGAAATAATAATCTTAGAAGAGGAGAAATCAACTGTAAAGAATAATCCTAAATACACCCATGCGTTACAGCTCTGTGATTTATTAGCATCCAGAAGCGGTAAGTAAATTAATGTTACTAAATATAGCTCAGTCATTCACACAGTGTAGAAAAATCCCACATAATCGTTAGTCATATTCCTGGAGATGTAATGTACTGAAGAAAAATCCTTAATTGATTTCATTGCATTCGGTTAGGTAATCCATGAAACTCTGCATATCTGGCTAACTTTAGTACTACGTTGGTATTTCCTGTGGTATAAAATTAATTCATGTTCCATCACTGTCTTACAAAACATACTCAGGTTATCTGAAGAAGGCTGGTAGTGCAAATTGGATAAAAATCTCCCAAAGATAAAACATAGTGTATCGTTACTACCAAATGGAGGTTTATTTGATAAGAGTTCCTCCAGCACAAGCCCAGGGCTGAGTAAGGGCCAAAGAAACACAGTTCAGAGGTATTTAGTTAGGCTCTTTCTTTTCTAGCCAGACTGGAGGAAGAGGAGGAATGTGCTTCTCCTGTCTTCCTCACCAAGTGGGGAGTTCTGATGCCCTAGGCTGAATACAAGAGACTCTGGTTGGGGCCAGTTTCTCCATGGTATGAAATGGCAGGTGGTCAGTTCAGACATTGATTTTTGGCGAGCTTTCCTATTTTTGCATTAAAGATTTGCAAAACTGAAGAAGCACTGCTACGATAGGTAAAAAAAAAACAAAACTGGATGTAATTATCTGTTACGTTCTCATGTTGTCCATTAGTCTGGCTGGTCGTGGTTGGTTACACTGAAGGTCTTAGGATGGCTTTTGTTCAGTCCCACCTGTGCAGGTTGAGAATAGGGTTCACTCAGCAGTGTGGCAGGTGTTTCCCACTTTATCCCCAAACCCCCTTACTGTTTCCCAGTGCTTCTGCATTGCAGAATTTGACTGATTTTAATCATGGTAATAGTTGCTCATAGGTGGCAAAGTGGAGTCTTATGGCTCCCAGCCATATCCCAGGCAGTCCCTGTCAGGATCATGCCCACACCAGCTTCCCTGGGTCACTACAAAGTGGAAAGTTTCTAGTTTTCCTTTCCCACAAAAGACAATTCTGAGGTGGTGTTTCCTCTTGGGAAGGAGAGATCCTGGGCATTGCACGTGCCTGTGCCTCGAGGAAGGTCTAATAGAACTTGCTGCTCAAGCAGAGAAAGTAGTTTTGAACTGCAATGAAAGAAAGCATTCTCAGCAGTGGGAAAAGTCAATGGTTTTTGGTACTTCTACAAAAGAGTACTAGAGAAAGGAATTCACTATAGGTGGCAGAGGGCTGTGAGAAGTGGAGGTACGTGCACCAATTAGCCTAACGTCTGGTTAGGCTCTTGTCAGCACTTTACCCGTTTCAATATTTTCTGGAGGCAGCTGAGCAAGGAACAGCCACTTTTGTTGCAACAGGTGTGTTCTGCATCCCTCTGGACCAGCAGGCACGAGTAAGAACCTTTTGATCAGCAGGATTGTTGTAATATCATAGTGTCGTATGAATTTGTAACTGTGATTATGTGACTGTTTGTCCTCAGACAATAATAATGGAGTGGGGACGGTGATTTACAAGGAAGACAACATTGTAAGTAAAGGTTCATGTGGTCTAGGAAATTGTGTTCCTCTTATAAAAATATCTAATCGTGATCTGTAGTCATATGAAAATAATGCTTGTAAGATTGTTATGTAGTAAGTTATCAGGCACAGAAATGTTTAAAAAAGTCTATTTCTTCCATAAGAAAGGGACTTTAAGTTTGCTAGGCTTGTGTTTGTGCATGTAAATGAGGAAGTTAACTTGCAACTCCACTAACTTAAATAAGTTAGTGGAGTTGCAGTAATATAAACAAAGTTTTGTGGGGGGAAAAAAAAAAGTTTGCATTACCTAACTCTGTCCCAGAACATTAAGATGATGGATTATTTAATATATAGTCAGCAGTTAGAAGAGGTGATGTCCCGTGTTTGCTAAACTTTAAAGTAATGAGCTGATGACCCTGACAACATTCTTACTATTATCATATTGAAATTCTATGCTTATTTTTATTTTATATGTTTCCAAAATGGGCACAGATAAGAAAACATAGCTAACATTTTCCAGATCCTTTTGGTGACTTTGTGTTTAGCAGCCTCTTTTGTGTTAATTTTTAATTCTTAATCAACTTTTCCTGTGATGATTGTTTATAAGCATTGCATTTCTTGTTCATAGGAAAAGGTATTTCTGGAAACAAAGACAAATTATCCTTTCTCGGGAAAAAAATTTTCACGATTTTCTGAAACTTCACATATCATACAACTATGTGATTAGGATCCATAGTTAGTCACAATCAGTCATTTTGAAATGGAGGTCTGCCTAAGCATTATCAAACAACATCACATGAGGACTATCACTGAAGTTATTAACAGCTTTTAGGATTGGATTAGGCTGTAACTAAAGGTCCCAGAACAACATTACCTTTTGTTCTTTTCTATGTTGTTTCTTTCTAGGTTGCCCTGGGCTACAGTGGATATCCAAAAGGGGCAGTAAATAGTTTATTTTGCAAGAAGAAAGATGATGATTTTGACAAGTATGCAATTGTATGTGCAGAAGCTAATGCAATTATTATGAGGTAGGAACTCCCTAAAATATGGTAAAGGAATTAGGCAAAAAAAGTCTTGTGTAGACTTAGTGCTTCATTAATGAATAAATAGTACTCTGACTAATCTGCTGTGGGAATTTCCGAAGTGTAGAACGGGGAAGTAATGTTATGTAGCATGGAAAGGAATTTAGCCTTATAGGGCACTGAGTACAATTATTTTTTAGAGAGATCTAGATCCATGAGATCTTACATTCTAATATACCCAGCAAACTTATGTAAGAGAGTCTCAGGGCTTTGTCCTCTCTCTGATCTCATGTGAGCCCCGTTCCCATGGGCAGTCATGGGCAGAGGGTTTTCACACGTGCTGGAGAAGGGAGTAGCCAGTAGCAGAGCTGTTGCTTCTCTGGGGTCTCTGGTATTACTTAGCCATTGGAAATACAAGGCATCACCAGTGGGTGGTCAACTCAGACTGCTGCCTTTGGCACACACAGGGTGAGTTTCATGAAGTTTCCTGCCTATGGGAAATTTCTCTACAGACTGACAAAGCAAATATCTGCGCTCGTGTCCCTGGCTGATGGTGCCTTTTCTGACAGTGGGTTTAGTGGAGAGCGTGTTGACTGAATGCTCTGCTGTCACCTGCTCCCGTATTCAGGTGATTGTGGTCTGGTGGTGATTCCTGGACACACATTTCATAAACCACAGTACCTGTCTTTATGGTGCTGTGAGTACACAAAAAGTAAGTAAATCTATATCCTGACTTGGCAATCTCATAGTACATACTACAAGTGTTTGCTTATCTTAAGAACCTGTACTCACCTCCTTTGGCCAGTGAGGGAAGAGGAAAAAAGAGAAGAACCCGCTCCAGGTTCTAAGAGAAATAATTCCTCCTGCAAACACACCATGTTTGTAGTTGTGACAATCTTGTATTTTTTCAGTTCTGAGGGAGACCTGCGTGATACTGAACTCATCACTACACGTGAACCCTGCCAGGACTGTCTGAAACTGATCCAAGCAAAGAATATAGCAAAAGTCATTTGGCCTCTGCGAGACAGCAATGTAGGTGGCAATTGGAGAAGGTTAAAACCTATGTGTCGTAGTTCAAGACTTGCTGTTCGTTTGTCCCCTGTCTGAGGACATATTTCTAAAACCTTGTACTTTCACTTTGCTAAGGGGGAAATTGCACACTCTTCACCCTTTCAGGCTGGGCCCTCTTCTGCATTGCCACTTCCCAGCTTGTTTGCACCACTGGAGGTAGGCTGAATGCTAAAGAAGAAGGATGCTTCTCATAGAGTCATAGATGGTAGAGATGTCTGCTCTCCCTCTGAAGAGGAAGAGGACAAAGATGAAAGAACATGCTTACATCCTTTGTCTCTTTCAGCAAGTGGGGAAGGTCCTGCCTACCAAGGCACATAGCCTTTAGATGGAGCTTGCTGGGCCCAATCCTTGCCTCCTGCCTTCCAAAATAGGATCTGCTCTCCTGTCCACCTACATAGAGACAATGTTGACTATGACAGTTCTTCTCCCGTTGTGAAGCCATGTAATCTTTCTGAACAGCTGATGCTCTGCTAAAGGCATATGTGTGGCTCTCTAGAAGTCCAGATCTACGTGCTTGCCTGTCTTAAAGTCTGAATATCCTAGCAGGAGCAGCTCTTACCTTCAAGACAGTGGCAAGAACTTTATAAACATTGCTAAAATCTTTGTCATTCTGTTTTAGAAGTAATGTATAGAGATGATAATACAATGGGAAGAACAATAAGAGAAAATACTGCACAGAATGAGGAGAGTTTAGGTTATTCACTATCCAAATAATACTTACAAGAAGAATATCTAGTTGTTGCACATTAGTGTCGTGGTTTAACCCCAGCCAGCAACTAAGCAGCACACACCTGCTTTTTCACTCTCCTCATTTGGGGTGGCGGAGAGAATTGGAAGGGTGAAAGTGAGGAAAAACTCGTGGGTTGAGACAAAGACAGTTGAATAGGTAGAGCAAACGTCGTGCACACAAGCAAAGCAAAACAAGGAATTCATTAACCGCTTCCCATCGGCTGGCAGGTGTTCAGCCATCCCCAGGGAAGCAGGGCTCCGTCATGCATAACAGTTGCTTGGAAAGACAAACGCCGTCAGTCCAAACATCCCGCTTTTCTTTTTCTTCCCCTAGCTTTATATGCTGAGCATGACATCATATGGCATGGAATATTCCTTTGGTCAGTTGGGGTCAGCTGTCCCTGCTGTGTCCCCTCCCAAATCTTTGTGCACTCCCAGCCTACTCACTGGTGGGGCAGGGTGAGGAGCAGAAAAGGCCTTGACTGCTTTGAAATGACCAAAAACGTTAGTCTGCTACCAACACTATTCTCATCACAAATCCAAAACATAGGACTACACCAGATGCTAGCAAGAAAGTCAACCCCATCCCAGCTGAAACCATGACAATTAGAAATGAAAGAAAAAAAAGCTAATCCTATTGTTAAAAGCAATTACAGTGGAAAGTTCTTACTTGCTGTAGATTCAGGTAAATCCCTAGTTATAGTGGGTGGTTAGATCCCTGTGTGCTAGTAGGGGTCGCTGACTTCAGATTATCATTTCTCTTTCTTCTCTTTGTTCATACTGTCTCCTCTTCAATTCATAAATTCACTCCAGTTTGCAACAGTACTAAAAACATAGGATGATTCATAGGTGAATAGAAGTGTTTTTCTGATGTGTCACCAAACCTAAGCTAAGAAAAGCATTTTTTTGGCAAGTAAAGACGTTTTTAAATTGATTGCTTTTTAATTAAATTAAAGACATTTTTACTTTGATGACTTTTCTTGAGACTGGCTAGATCGGAACAGGATTGGGTGTAAAATACCCAGCATGACATGTATGCCATTGCAAGGTAAGAAGCCTCCTCTATGTGTTGACTCAAGAATGGTGATGCCAAACAAGTATGGCAAGGCAAGCAGTGTCACAGCTTGCACTTTTCTGAATTCATAATTTCCTAAAGCTCCAAAATTCTTATCACAACACAGAATGCAAGGTGATCCACAAGGCAAAAGGCATGAGAAGTTCTCCATAAAGTGGCATTCAATGTTAAAACGTGGAAATGTACTGCATTCAAGAACTTTCTTGTCCAATAAGGAAGTGATACTCTGTTTCAAGCAGTCAAATGGAGTTGCTATAGGAAATTGGTTTGAATTTTTGATGTATCACCAGCTATAAATTGTGTCACAACTTTGCTACTACATTAACACAGCTGTATTTAATAGATAGGGTGCATTGTGGGTACTGCTGGTTTTCATACTTGCAAAGAATTTTCTCGGTGGGTATGTGCACGCAGATCTCTGTAGAATTGAGACCGTACAGTTTTATTGATATGAGATACAGTTAGTGAAGTAGAGTTATTCTTTCCTTTATCAAAATATAGCTCACTAACACAAATTATTTTTAGAGCTTGATTTTTAGAGGCTTTTTAGTATGATTAATGTGCTAGATGAATCAAGTTCTTTTAAAAAGCTTGCCAGATACTGTAAAAATAGAAATATGAAATGAGAATATTGTTTTTTAAAGTCTTTAATACTGTTTAATGGTATACATTATATGTTTATCACTCACTGTATTGTTTTCTTATCAGCAATCCAGAGGATTAACTGAAGATCCTTCAGGTAATGATGTCCAAATCAGATAACAGCAAATATGAAAAGGACAAGTCATATTAATTTTTAGGTACAACACAACTGGCTCTGAAATGAGACCATGTCAGAGGGGGAGTAGAGGAAACTAAACTGAGTGAGGTCATGACATGCTAAACATGAGACCAAGACATGAGCATTTTGATTATGTAGGTGGTGGGGAATGGTCTGTAAGAACAGGGACAGCTCACGTGAGCTTGGAAATGGAATAGATACAATGGTTGCATCAAATTGTTTCTCTGAAATCTCTGAGCTGCTGCATCTTGTTAGCATCCCTCCCTTCACAATGAACTAGTTAATTGAGTTAGAGAACTGTTTTTTGGTAATTATTCCTTATTCATGTCTCCTGTACTTCTGATTTCATTTCAGAGGGACAGTCTGTGGCTTCGGCTGATGGTGAACAAGCATAAAGCTCCACAACATCAACACCAGCTTTAGGATCCAACGCCCCCAGGCTCCCCAGTATATTCAGTGGTGTTGGGATAATCACCTTGCCGTGGCAGCCACTCTGCTTGTGCCCACTCCCTTCCAGAAACACACCTCATACCAATTCCCCCCACCAACTCTTTTCTTACCATTGCTTCTGCTGTGCTCTACAGGGATTTGCTTCTGTCTGTGGCTTAAGGGTGGAAAAGCATTTGCTTTCGGTGTACCTCTAAGGGGTAGTCATGCCTAACTGTGCAGTGTCTGTGGCCATGAAGGCAGTGGATATTTTCTGCAGTCCTCATTCCCTCTGCAGCATTTCTTCTCTTGAATTGGGGTGTTTGAATGAGGATTTCTCTTTTTCCTTTATTGCAGTTTCCCACCCTCACTCAAATTTATTTTATTTCATTCAATCATCCTATTTTTCAATATAGCTGTATTTTTTTTATCTTGTTATCTTTTTCAGCTGAAAAGCAATTAGTTCCCTGTTTCCTTGTCTCTCTCTGCCCAGAGATATTTGGTTCTTGTGTGTCTTTTACCCTTCCTTCTCCCCTTTTTCTCTGGTGTAATGTATAGTTTAATTTTTTTTCATATTCATGGGCCTCCTTACATGTCCTCTAATGGGTTCATGGCTGTTTTTAATTGGTCTTTGTACCATATTGATCATGTTTTAGACTTAAACTTGATTTCCATCCTCGAAACACCAGACCAATTAATGAGGAATATGTTTTCATATTTTTCCAGGATAAATCATTTTGCTCTAAATGAACCAGGTGTTTGCAGACTGTGGTGCTGACAGCTGCTTTTGTGCTTCTGTTTAGATTCCCTCAACTGTAGCTTCAATACTGGGGTTTTTTAGGATGACCCCAAACCCAGAATCAGCTATGAAAATCCTCTTGATTTTTAAAATAACATTGTGATAATGCTATTATTTGTGACTTGTTAGCTTTCAGCAATTATTCCTTTTACACAGCCACTTTAGAGTAAGATCATGACAGTATTTTGCGTGGGATTAAATTGAAAGTTATGCCACTTTTAGTAAAAATAAATTTGTTTGCACTTTTCAACGTGTGTCCTCTGGCTGTATTCCCTTTGGAGATGGTAAGGGCACACCATCACAAACCAAATGGCAAGGCCTCTGCCGTGATCGTACTTGATACTCATGTTGGACTAAATAGAACTAAATGCTATATGTAAAAACAACACGATAGTGTCGTAAGTCCAAAATCTCTCAATTCTCCTCTAACAGTCATGCACAGGCTTAATTTCCAAATAAGATAAAGTCTTGGGAAGAAGGTTGTGCATCTCCCATTTTAACTGCAACAACTTTCCCTGGGTCGTGCAGAAACCCCTGAAGCCATCAGAAGTGTAATCCCCATTGTAACCGCATCCCAGTCGGATGTTTTAAGCACATTCCCATCACACCTGGCAGAGATGGAGCAAGAACTTGTGTAGAAGTTTGCAAAGAATGCTAGACTGCTGAAAGGACTAATTTTCTTCCAGCCAATGTGGTTACACTGCATCTAACTCACTGCACAATACTAGAATTTAGCTATCAGAGACTGTGTTTGTACAGGTCAGATGCCGGTCTTTTTAATCACTGAATTATGTATGTGTATGGATATAATGTAGAATTTTAAAAAAGTATCATGCTATGTTAATGGCACTGAAATTGAAATGATCACACAATGTTTATATGCACATAGTATCTTTTTCGCCCTGAAACTTACAGGTTGGTATCACTTGCTAACAAAATATTTGCTTGTGGCACTACTGAGAAAATTTTCATGACTATTTCATCATCCTGCTGTACTATAGCTGTCAAATTATTTGTTCTAAGAACCATCCACTTAAAAGAGTAAGATAAAGCCTTGGGTGATCTCTCTTGGCTGTATTAAGGGATACCAGTAATGTAACCAGGGAAAGCTGGAAGTGTTCAGGACTTAATCCTATTAGAAGACAGGCTAAGCCCAAGCAGAAGAAATGTAGATACAGTTAGACAGAGATGATTAAGGTGCTTAGCCTTTTTATTATAAATCATCAGGCTTTGCGTGTGATCGTCTTCCTATAAATCATAAAGTAATTTATCTTAGCCTTGTAAGCAAATGATTTTTGCCGGCATTTTGCAAGCATTTGCACAAAACCCCCACAGAACTGATAGTAAAGGCTTAGCCTTCCTTGTGATAAATAGCACAGCCACAAAAGGATAATTATTTTCAAGACAATGTACTTGGATAAATAACATACATTGGAACAAGAAATAACAAGAGATAATAATGAGAATAAGAATGTTATTTTTTCCAGCTGAGCTATTCAAGGATGAGTCCTTGATTTTGGATTCTGGATGGTGCTGACGCTGAAGGGAAAGAGGAAACTATTCTGCTTTCAGACTAAAAACATATGTGAAAGCTGGGGCTCCCTCTGCTTGCCAGTGCAGGTATATAAGCGTTTTGGTGGTTTGAAGGAAATGACTTGGAGAGTTCAGGGAACTGCTATGTGAAATTAAATACAAAAGATTAGCATGAAAGGCCTCTGTGGAGACTGGTGAGATCCCACGCAGGTTTCTGGTCAGTAACTGATGTTGCTGGCAGCAGTAGGCACCCCTCCACCTATGTTTTCCTCCTTGTTCTTCACTGGGTCCCTGGATCCTTTGCCTTTCCTTATTCTCAAGTAGATGTGGACATAATCAAATTCAGCCACTACAGTATTGTGGGATCTAATTCTCAGAAGAAGGTGACATTTCCTGTAAACCACAATTGTCTCTATATCAATTGAATTTCAAATCACAGAGGCCTTGGAAAGTATTACAAGACTTTCCTAGAAGGATTACTTAATTGGCTAATTTTTTGGTTAGTTACTAGTGACAGCATTGACTTTCCTGTCCCACCAGCACAGGCTGAGTGGGGACAGCACAACTGACACATCACAACCAGGGTGGTTACTAAAGTTTTCACTTCGTGCTTAAGTTTTCACCCGGTGTTTTATTCATATTCTTCTTGCAGGGAAGAGCCTCATTCCGTTGCGAAGGATCATTACTAGATGTCACTAAATGAAAAATCCTGCCTTGATTTACGCCAGCGGTTTGTTAGCTTGTTGCACAGTACAAGAAATTCCGTGTCTCCTCCCCTCCCACCAAAGCGCTGCTATATGTGTGTAAACCACGAGGTGGCAATACAGGAGCTTGATATCCTAAATTTCCCTGGTTTTTGTAGCGTTCGTGCCGGTTGGGCTTTGCGGTATTAGCTGAGTAAATATATTTGCTGCGTTGCTGCAGAGTTTGACTCTGTTTGCCAATGCGTAATATGTTCTCCACATCTGCATAATTGACTTCATGCAAAAGCCAAGGAAGATTAAGCTGATTTTCTGGATCAATAACTTGTGCCTTTTATGTCGCTAATAGTTGATATCTGTATTTCAGTGGCTCAGCAGTGAGAGATGTTATGCTGGGAACTCGGATGCTGTTAAAAGCAAAATATCTTAGGAGAGGGGGTGCACTGGCAACATAACAGCTGTCCCAGTGTGAGTCCTCTTCTGACTTTCCTGAAGTCCAAACGGACCTGGACACCTCGTATGTGTGGATTTCCCAAGAAGCTGATTGCTTCACTCCCTTAAAATCTGCTCCTTTTTTTTTTAATTTCCTTTTCAGCATGGCTGATGCTTGTTATCCTACATTATCAGTGCATTCAACAGTGAATCAAAAGCGGTGTCAGGTGGAAATAGTTAATTTCCAGCCTTTTTCACCCTTTCTTGTAATTAAAAGTATTTCTGTCATTTGCAGGGAAAGGAATATCTCTGTTTTCTGCACTTACTTTCAAGGACTACTTTTCTATCCACAATAATGGAGAAAGTATTTTATGACAATTTCTATTTTGGTGTTACTTCCTTCAGGAGAAGTTAAAGCTGCTGCTTTTCAGAGAGTGGGGTGTTTTGTTTGTTTGTTTGTTTTTCTTATCCAAATAAGGTAGACTGAAAAACTTGTAGCATAAGAAACGGATTGTGGACTTGGCAGATGTCTCATGTCAGTATATTCACCGCAGTGTTTATTTGGACCTAGGAAGTTATTATGGATAAGCATTTTATTGTTTTGTACGGAAGTGTTAACAGCCTGTTGCTGTCTTCTCTTGACATGGTACCAGTTTTTCTCTGAGCACTTTATAGGAAATCTTATTTTCAGTCAGATGATACATTGTCAAGTCAGTGTGTTAGCGAATACATCTTTCACATACATGCAAGTTTGTGTTTTAGTAAATAAATAGCTATATAAAGGAAAGGAACACAGTAGGAGGACTTGAAAAAGTAAGTAACTTTTGAGATGTGGACTTCAGTCAGAAGGATTTGAGATGAAATTCTGCCTGTGAGCTGGGTGTTCAGGCTGTTGGATAGTTGTGGGGGCTCACGCCGAGACTGTTGTGTACTTCAGATAACGTGTATCTATTTCTACAAGCCCATCAATGGCCTGTTTTGGTTCAAGCACCTTGATGGGCTGGGGCATTGGTACGCATGTGCCCTTGACCTCTTGGAATTCAAAGTTCAGTTTCTAAGGCTTGAAGGAAACAGTTGGCTGACCTGCCCTCTACACAATACTGACCACGGGATTTAAGTGTTAACACAAACGGAGACCTGTATTTGGCAGGGGCGCATACTTTTGAGGGACACCTGGACTATGGTGTATCTGTAACCCTATCTGTTAACATTGAGCTGCCGGCTTAGACAGTCAACTTTGTCTTCAAAGCTGATAACGGCAGATTTCTTCTGGGAAAAGGTGCCTCAAGCCTCTTCTGTTTCTGGAGTTTGTTTGGGCACACAAACAAGCTTTCTTGTTTACCTACTGCACAGCCTGCAGCCACACAAACCTCAGGCTGTGCTCCCGGCAGGTTACATAAAATAAGCTTTACAAGACCAGCTGGTGTTGGAAGAAGTGAAAGTGAGCTTTGGGACGGGCTGTCTGAGGAACTGGGTGCTTTTCTCTTGCAGCTTTCTGCTGCTGCCTTCGCCAGCTTGTGGGTGAGGTGTTAGATACAAGCCCCGATGGGAGCCATGTCTCAGAGATCACACGTAATTGGCTGCACAAGCACAAGGCTAACGCAACTCAGTGTCGATTATAATTGATAAGGTGGTATTTCTATCCACCTAAATTGTTCTGCAGTGTCAAACGAGGAAGAAAATTTCCCACTTTTCTTAATCCATGTTTTTGGAAATTACCCTGACAAGTGTGACTGTACAAAGCAGCCCAGGAAGGGAGAATTAAAAATGGAAGAGAGGAGCAGAATACGACTCCTAGCCTGAAAGTACAGTGCTAAGGAGAGAGGCTACACACAGTATACTTTTCTTCCAGAAAAATAAAAGCCATTCTTGGAAACGCCCAGTGTTCTGTATTGTAAATTCTCCTCTGTGAATGCACATTTTTAGTGTAGAGCTTCGTGTAGCAGACACTTTTTTCATCCCTGAATTTTGGTGCTCACCATGGGTAGGATATGAAAAAGGCAGAGAAGAAAGGAAAGGATCCAAGCATTCAGAAGCAGTCACACAAAGCCTTGCCAGGAACAACCCAGACAATCTTTCTGGAATCTCTAAAATCTTCCTGGACTGTACAAAGATGTTTCAGTGGGGCTTGGGGCAGTGGCAGTGAAGTGCTTTCCAGGCTCTATTCAGAGCAGCAAATTTAATTCTACCCGTGTTCCTCCAGTGTTCTGTCTAGCAGTTCTGCATTTTTTGAGCTGGGAATCAGCTTTCAGTGAAGTCAGTAGACCTGTTTTAATTGACCTTAAATGACAATATAAAAAAAAGTCTCCCTAAAACTTAGGTTGTGTTTATTTGTTATCAGAAGATGTCATGCTGCTTTGACTTGACACATTAAAATATTCAGTGAGTTGGAGTGAGAGTATCTTATTTAAGATGTAGTATAGATGATAAAATATTCCTTACTCCCTCCAACCTCCTTTTCCCTTCCTCACTTTTACATAGAATCATAGAATGGTTAGATTTGGAAGGGACCTTAAAGATCATCAAGTTCCAACCCCCCTGCCACCTTCCACTAGACCAGGTTGCTCATCCAGCCTGGCCTTAAATACTTCCAGGGATGGGGCATCCACAGCTTCCCTGGGCAACCTGTTCCAGTGCCTCACCACCCTCACAGTAAAGAGTTTCTTCCTGATAGCTAACCTAAATCTCCCCTCTTTCAGTTTAAAACTGTTACCCCCTTGCCCTGTAGCTACACTCCCTCATAAAGAGTCCCTCCCCATCTCTCCTGAAGGAAAAGTACTGGAAGGCCGCTATAAGGTCTCTCCAGAGCCTTCTCCTCTCCAGACTGAACAACCCCAGCTCTCTCAGCCTGTCTTCATAGGAGAGGGGCTCTAGCTCTCTCTGATCATGTTCGTGGCCCTCCTCTGGACTTCACTTCAACAAGTCCATGTCCTTCTTATATTGGGGGTGGAATCTGTGTCACCAGAGTGGAACAGAGGGGCAGAATCACCTCCCTGGACCTGCTGGCCACGCTTCTTTTGATGCAGCCCAGGACAAGGTTGGCTTTGTGGGCTGCCAGTGCACATTGCTGGCTCATGTTGAGATTCTCATCAAACAATCCTAAGTACCCCCCCTCAGGGCTGCTCTCAATCAGTTTTGTGCCCAGCCTGTATGTGTGCTTGGGTTTGCCCCGACCCACATGAAGGACCTTGCATTTGGACTTATTCAACTTCATGAGGTTCACATAGGCCCACCTCTCAAGCTTGTCCAGGTCCCTCTGGATGGCATTCTTCCCTTCAGCATGTCAACCACACCACGTAGCTTGGTGTCATCAGCAAACTTGCTGACAAAAAACATCTCAAAATGTTGTTTTCAAACTCTAAACAAACTAGAGTTTTCAAACTGAGTAAACTTTATCAATAGCGTGTCTCCATCTTTCCATGAAACACCTGAAACATTTTGCAGCACTTGGGATTTGTAATGTAACATGATGATGCAGTGTCTTCTCTTACTATGTAGTTTATTTTTCTCATGTGTATCTTGAAATGGATACTCAACAATTGTTGCATTATTGCATATTTCTGTTTCTGATTTGAGGTATTCAGCATATATTTAAACCAAAGAGAAGGAACCTGGTGACCACTTAAGCAAGTGACAAAATGTGACGTTCCCTGATGTAGACGAGTGCCAGCTTTCATTCCAGGTTGGTGGTTATTTTTGTTATACTGCATCATGTATATAAATATCTGTCTTTGATGTTCACGGGTGATTAATTTGGTGGGTTTGTGGTCTGAAACCTAATAATTTACATTCCTGCTCCACTCCTGTAAGAGAGATGCTTGCTCTTTCTTCCCAGGAATTGCAAGTCAATGCACTCTGTTCAGGCTACTCATACTCTGTGTATTGCTATGTGATAAGAGGAAATTATAGAGTGGGATTGTACCTAAAATCTTTTAGGCCTGTGGGAGTTCCCCAACATGTCACAGACTTCACCACATACATGATAAGGCAAGCTGCAAACACTGATAAAAGATAAAGGGAAAATGTTCATTTTTGCAATGGAGGGGAATTACCAACTGGAATCCCTTACGGATCTACATTAAGCTCAGTGCTGTTTGAAATACCTATAGACAACGTAGAAAAGTAGGTGGTTAGTGAGTGGTTGATGATGATGAGATGATATCAGCTCCCAAAGACATTTTAGGAAGCCCTAATCTAATCACATTTAGAGATTTGCTGTGTATTAAGGTGCCATTGTATCTAATCTGACTTGTCAGACATGGAGATATCAAAATGAGGGCTGAATGGAATTCAGGAGGAGGAGAAACCTTAAAATGAATGTTTCTGCTAGGTTTGTAAGAAAAAAGTCTTTGTTTCAAAAGCAGGATCCACTAAGAGCAAAACCACTTGTTCCTCCTGTTACCAGAAGTGCTTTGTTACAAGGCCCGGTTACAAACAGGGAAAATAAAGATGGGCTGTGCCCAAATGCATTTATAATTTAAATAAAAAGTGAAGCAGTAGTTGCTACAAACAGACACAGAATATGAAGAAACAATGGGAAGTGATGGATAGCCATAGTGTAAATTGCAGCATGACAGTAAATATATTTAGGCAAATGAATATATCTTTGCAATGTCACTTTTATTTGGAGAGACACATCAGTGTTTTTGAAATAATAGTCAAAGAAGTAGATGAGGGTTTTGTTCAATGCAGGAGGTTTTTTGGGGTATAGATCCAATGTCTAACTGCTCTTATCAGCTGAGGCTTAAGAAATGCTTTAAATTCCTCTTGCACATCTGTGTGTTTATGTCAGAAAGCTCAAGCATGGGAGAGCTGATACCAGTGAAATTTTTTGTCTGTCTTACCAGTAAAATGAAGTCTGTGTAATGAACAGATTTGCAGTAATGCAGATATCTCCACCAGAGGAAAAAGAAAAAGGCAGAAGGTATGAACCAGGGACATCTTAACTCCACCCTTGAGGGATTTAGGTACCATGTGGGAGGAAGGTGTATCTATCACCAGATGGAACAGATAAGTCTGCTCTCTCCTGCAGATCAGCCCCTGTACTGGGTCTTTCTCTCTAAGCACAAATGCCAGAGTCACCAGATGTCTCCCTTTTACCTAAAAATCCACTAACTACAGTTCTCACCTGGGATGTGGACCTGAGGCTCAAATTGCTCAGATGAGGGATCAAACGGCTATTTGATTTGGAGAGTTTGGTGACACTGGACGTGTGGATGACCCCAGGGGGTGTGCGGACAGTGTGTGGTGCTCTGCTGGTCTAACTTGAGGTCCAGGAGCTGCATCCTGCAAGTGCTCCTGGTACGACTGGCGGAGGGATGCCAAGCCTTTCTCTCCTGGGTTAGGCACCGCGACTTCTAGTGTTGTCATGGTTTTTGATATTTCTGCATCTGTCAGGGAAGATCTTCATCCATCAGGAGGTTTCACTAGTAAAAGAGCATTGTGCAGCCAGAGGGCTCTGGTATGTCCAGGGTGGGCAGCGACTGAAGAGTAGATTTGCAGAAATAAAATTGAGATAGGTAGGTGACGTTCAGTAGTTAAAGCTTCACAGCAGGTAATTCTGCCTGTGTGTGCCTCCTGCTTTTAGGACCCCCTCTGGCCTCTGAGGGCAGTGCCAGGCCTCACTGCCCTGCCTGGCCTCCCAATCCTAACCAAGGTCTGGACCCCATTTCAGCTCAGCCCTGGGCACCTGGCTACCTTACAGGGGACCTCTGCCCAGCCCTGTCTCCAGCCCCACCTCTTCTTGCTCCCGATGGTACCCCAAGGTCCTGGCTCACCCCTCAATGGATCCTGTGGGGTGGGGGGTTGCCCTCAGCCCCCTGCTTGTGCCCGCTCCTAGGGCAGCCCCACATGTGGCTCCCCAAAGCTCTACACAGCCTGAATGTGACACTGTGGGGCATGTGTACGAAAGGCAGGTCTGTCAGTGAAATGCTGGGTGTCTCAGAAGGGTGCCTTTTATTTTCTGGGTGATCTGACAAGTGTCTACCTTTTTCTGCAGCTCTTGGCACAAGCCTGTTCCTAAATCTCCCTCCTAGCCTTTAGGCTGCAAGCCATTTCCCGCCTGTCTGAAGCTCACCACAAGGTCAGCTTCCTTGCAGCTGGAGTTATCAACACTGTGAGGACACGTCAGCACTGCTATGTGATACTGATGAAGAACCATAGCCCAGAACCATGATGTTTTTAAGAGGCAGTAGGTTTTGCTGGCTGTGAGCTGCAGTAAGCATCTGGGTGAAACGTCTGTCAGCCCAGAAGCCTTGTTTTTAGCTGTGAAGTTAGAGTGTTGGCTAGATCAAGCCAGCAGAGACTGAAAAGTAGCCAGAAATACCAGCTTCTCCATGGTGATTCAATCGGAGCCGTAATGCCTCCTGTCAATGCTAGGAGTAAACTCCTGGAGGCGACGGCTGCTAAAGAGTGTTTGATCCTCCTCATGCTCACTCCCATTATCAGCTGAAACTATGGCTGTGGTCCCACATGTCCCCAGAGCTGTAAACTGGTGGGGGCTTGGCCCATTGTTTACCTTCCCTTTGCCAATCCAGCATGATGCAGCATCTGCAGGCTGGGAGACATCCATGGAAATTGAGGCTTAGTCATGATTTGGGTAAATTCCTTAACCTGTTGAAACAGGTCATGGCAATGGACAATTCTCCCTGTTTCTGTGGGGCTCCAGTGACATGAAAACCAGGCCCTGTCTGCAGTTGCTTAATTGTCCTTGCAAGTAAGGAGAGTGACAGTTCCTCAGTATGATGTGTATCTTAACATTATGGCCTACTATAGGCTATTGTTAGCTGTTTACATTGCTTAACTTTAATGTTAAACATGGCAAGCTGTTTCAGTGCCCAGGATAACTCCTGACTTCCAAAGAGAAGGGAAGAAATCCAGGAGCAGCTGTGTAAGCACTCTAATTTTTTTTGTGTGTGCGAACCTCAAATAACCCTGAGGAATTCATTATTCGGTCTTTATCACGAGCACTTAAACGTGCTTTCTATAAATAGCAATTTCATTAACAGTGGTAGGTAAAGGAGCCTCTTGCATGTGTGGCTTTGATACTGTGGTTACACACAACCAGTGGATCATTTTTAACATTTATTAGCAATGACCACAATTAGTATATAACCTTTTAGGTTATATCTGTACACATATATATGTAAGTTGTTGGGCTTTTTAAAGTGTGTATAAAAATAAATATACACACATACATATACACAAATACAAACCTGTAGCCCTTTAAAAATACACTGAAGCTCATGTGAGGAAGGAAGAGGAAAGCAGGAGGAGATTAACTCCACTGTTGGAGAGTTTCCCAGCTGGCTAAAACTAATGCAGCTGGCCCTTTGCTCTCTGTCTTCCAAAGAATTGGATTATGGCCTGCTGACGTTTGTTTGGTCAAATGCATTTGAGTAGAGAGGAAGACCACAGGTAACTTCTGGAGGTAACTTTTAAAAAACCTAACCAAAAATCCCAGAAGGGTGGTAACAGCACCCTGTGCAGGCAGCCTTGGCAGCTGCTACAATGGTCCCTCAAGAAAGCCACAGAAAGTTCAGTAATCCAGAACAACTCTTAGTTATCTCTAAAATATGTTGAGATATTTTCTTGGGACTGACAAAGTCCACCTTTTCACTTATTTTTACTAGTTACTTTTGGTTCTTTGGAGTTCTCCACTCCATGTCTCTGGTCACCACAGCCTCTGAAAAGCCCTTTGCTCTTGCCCTCTCTTCCCAACTGCAGGAGATGGAGATGTTCAGAGCCGTGTGCCTTCCATAAAGTATTGTTTCAACTTCAGCTGATGACAAGTCCTGGGAACAAACAAGGGCAGAGGGGAGGGAATGGAAGAGTGCAGAAGAGTCAAGCCAGGTGGGGGAAAAACAGCTGGGAAAAGATACTTCAGAGAAACTTTCTTTACCTGAGAGATTTAAGAAAAGTGGTCTTTGTCTGACCAGGATCTCTTCAGCCTTCTGTCACAATTGTATTTCCTTTGTGTGGCTACTGTCCTTTGGTAAAAAACATTGAAAACTGAAGGGAGACCTTTCGCCTGTTCACTGTGGTCCCTTGACTGGTATCCTTGGTAAGGTAATGTGTGTCTCAGAGCAAATAAATATCCCTCGTGCTTTCTTCTTGAAGCCAAATTTCAGTATTGACTTGCAAAACAGATAGCAAAGCCATCAAAGAATACAGCGATAAATGACCAGGATAAAAAGAATTTAAATGCAGCCATTCAAAGGTAAGTGGTAAATCCATTGAATACAGTTGGAATTATTACACTGTAAATCCGCTACAAAAGCTTCAGTGACACACCGGCTAACTCAAGATATGATGCAGCAAAGCATGTACTCAGAAAGGTAGGCAGTCATTAGCCAAGAATTGTGCCTGTTTCCCGTGTGCTACAAGATGTAGACATTCTATCACAGTGACATTTTTACTTCATTTATTTTATGTGAAGCAGAGAAGTCACCGTATTTCACAGGCAGCATTTTTTTTCTTCCATTAGACTGCACTTTAACAGCTGAAAGCCTTTTTGCGCATTTGCAATGCACTTGCTCTTTCCATTTTACAAAGAGGTTTCCGTGTCAGCATCTTTCCTCCAGATTATTTATTATTATTATTGTTTGCTGCCTGGTACACAGTAGCACGGTCCTTGTGTCTTTTAGGGCTTACCTAAAGGATCATGGCAACTATGTACAAATACTTGGAGGGAAAAAAAAAGCCGTCTTGCCAGTCAGCAGTACTTTGGGGTGGAAAAAGACTTAGGAGGTGGCTGGTTTTGCTGGAGAAATGAAGACTTCCTTTCACCTGGCTAGCCATAACATGCAAAAAGCAGCAGCAGTGCAGATCCAGGACACCTGGAGAGCCCACAGGCTGCTTGCAGACACTGAGGGGATGATTGCAGCCCAGGGTTCAGCTGAGACTCCTCAGGGCTTGCTGGAGGCTCCTGCAGCCAGGTGGTTGCTCAGTGGTGTTGGGATGTGGTCACCCTAATCCTACTCGCCGGGACGTTCCCCTGGCCCTGCTGAGAAGGTGGGTAGTGGGTCCCATCGTGTCCCTGCCGTCCGCCTGTCCTGTTGCTCCTGCCATCCCAGATGTGCAGCTGGGAGGTAATGGGGATGCTGCTCCAGGGCTGTGGTTCTGGGATGCTGGGTGGCCATCTCTGGCCGAGGCAGAACTTCAGTCTGTCTTTGGGAACAGCAGCCACTGCAGAAACAGAAGCCGAAGTGCATTTTTAATGTTTTTTCCTTTTTTTTCCCCCCCTTCTTAATACTGGAGTTACACCAGGAATTAATTTAGCTTTGGCACGTGTAATTTCACTGTGTTTATAACAGGTTTCTTTTGTGCTGAGCAGCTTGATTTTTGTTTGGTTGTTTAGTATTACCTGACCTGTTGCACTGTGATGGATGATTAATCTTTACCAGTTGTGTTATTAAGCAGTTCCTACAAAGTATGAATTCAAAAGTCTGCACTTCCCATTCTCCCTCCATGTGATGCCAGGGCACATGTTGCATTTCATTTCTAATTACATACATTAGGATGAATTATGTGCTATTACTCAAAATAAATTGCTCTTTGATGTAAGTTCAGCGTATGAATGGCCGGTTATAATTATACCGAGTTGAAACAGAATTTAGTACTATTGTGCCTAGTCCAAAATAATTCTGTGTGTTTTATAATGGAATCAAATCAGCAATTTTCCATTGCTTCTCAGTTCAATGTGGCCATTGTGAAAGAATTTTTTTCCTTTGTAGATTTGAGCTAAAAACTCAAGCGATGTGTGAATGGCATTGACAGAGACAGGGGAAAGGTGATCCTTTCTGGTTCACCGTCTTCTATTTCCAGATCCCTTCAAAGGGAGCAGCTGCTGGGTGACTCACTGCACTGTCACCTCAGTTCATTTCACTTTTGTGAACACGCTGAGTTCCCAGTACGTGTGCTGGTATTTATCAGAGGAAGACACCGCTCCGGCGTCTTCACTGCTCTGTGCAGTAACATGAAACAGAGTTGTATACGTTTCGGAGTAGAGGGAGAAAGGG
Source organism: Tringa tobata (assembly GCA_033628505.1). Taxonomy (NCBI): domain Eukaryota; kingdom Metazoa; phylum Chordata; class Aves; order Charadriiformes; family Scolopacidae; genus Tringa; species Tringa tobata. The sequence goes on from JAHREE010000193.1 coordinate 87,189, forward strand.
AGGGCGTACACTCTGTTTTCAGTCATTTAAAGATCCCGAGGACGTTCCTGAGGTTGTTTTGGTGATAAATACTGATCCTCTGCCACGCTGGAATGCACAGACAGTGCTCTGCCAGAGCAAATCAAGCATCTGCTTTTAATGCAAACACAGGACTTTTTAAACGAGAGGACTAAACACATTCCTGGTGTCAGACCTTAACTTCAAGGGGTTTGGTTATTTTGGTTAATCTGTAGCTAGCACACATATTGTGCTGGGTGGAATTTGTTATCAGCTGTAGTTACAGGCAGCTCCAAGGCTGCATGGAGCTGTGAGGCTCTTCAGCATTTGCAGTTCTGCTCTTGGGCTGCCTGTTTTAGAAGAGCATGTGTGTGTTTGCTGCATTTTAGTTTTAATTATTGGTGGTAAATATGCTTCAGGAGTGAAATATGTTTTGTCAGGAGAAATCTGGAAGTGCTTTCTCAGGAGAAAAATAATTAGAAAGGTTAATGCAATCCACTCTGTAAAAGACTCTAAACTCATTTACTTGGAGATGTGAAGCAGATGCTTTCTTCATAAAACTATATTAAATTAGCCCTAGGGGGGGTCCCATTACTGTTTTTCAAGTACAGCAAAAATGGCAAATTAAATATATATCAATTTTAAATATTGAAGATAAAGTCTGCTTTTAAACGTGTACAGTGCCCCATGCAAACCACAGTCATTTTACTGTGTGCTTTGTTTCCCACAAACCTTAGGAGAGTGACAATTGGAACTGCAGCTTTTCTGTATTAAAACGGTAGATCTCCTCGGATAGGCTGTGTAGGAATCTGATTTTAACAGGCTGGGAGAATCAATACTGAAAACCCTGACCTGCAAGTCAATTCCTTGCAACAAACAGAGGGAACAATTTCCTATTGAGGCAAACAGACGGAGTTAATGGGTTGCCCCTGTCTGAGAAGGGCTTGCTCATTTTTTGTAGGGAGGTTTTCCAGGCAGGCTGTGTGTGCATACAGAATTGTAAAGGGCCTCATCCTCCTCTTTTGGGGCTTTTGAACTACCTGTGCCGGGCCACGAGAAGCTGAAGTGTGTTGGGAGTCTGGCCCAGCAGCAATCTCTCTCGTGTTTGCTATTGCCAGGGCAGTCCAGCAGCTTCTATCAAGTTTGCCCTGGCACAGCGACAGCAACACTCACCTGACACAAATCACATCCGTGACTCTCACTCAACGCCTGCCTGTGCCTATCTGGTTAAAATTTTGGCTGCAGTTCCAACACACAGACTTCTTTGGAGGCCGTTATAACCCAGGTGTTTCCCTTGGTGGAAAAACTAACCAAGAGAACACTTTCCCATTAAATATTTCAAAGCTAGATAGATCTGTCGTCGGGCTGCATATAAAACCAGTCTTAATCACCCATCAGTTTTGGAAGCATTGGTCATGCAGATCATGTTTCCTCCTGTAATCCAGGGAGGAAATAGGTTTTACAGAACAAAAAACCTTGTTCAGGTATTGGTGTGAGCACGCCTCGTACCTGTTGTGACCCCACTGCCAGTGCTGATGTTGGATGAATTGCTGGAGTGAGAGATGCACGAAAATGATTAAAATAGGAAAATTTGAGTTCTGTGAATTTCCTCCCTTTGAGGTTAGGAGTTCCATCTGTCATTTCAGTTACAATAGGTTTGTTATCTCTGCAAATAATTTTTCACTACTGAAAGCGTAGCCATCCCTCTGCTGGGATTAAAGCAGAAATTTGCAAGAACAGAGGTAACTTTGGGGCTAAGATAAGAAAAGCTGTTTCTCAAGAAAGCACTTGAGAGGAATTAATGCTGCTCAATGTGTTTCTTGATTGTTGCTTGAGCCAAGATCTCTTAAGTTTGCTCAGGCTGATGAGACAGCAATATAAAACTTCTGCACTTCATTCCCTTGTTCTATATGCTCAAATTTATTACTTCCCTTTTGTCTGGCTAAGCCCAAAGATATATGATATAGGAAAAGCTACTTGGCATAAATACAGAAGTACAGTTCAGTCTGAGGTACAGAGAAAACAACTGCAAAGGCAGATTTGGTAATGGAATGTAAGATTTTCATTTTATCACTTCACTTCTTCCAATGTCATCTGTCCGGGTAACCTCTGTGACTATTATACTTTAAGTGCAATGAAAGCATTCCACCCAGGTACGTTGGTGAAGAGCCCAGCCTCAAGTCCTCCTCTCACAATTGTGAAGTGCTAATAAGGCAGCTACTCAGTAGCCTTCCATTGTTTCCTGTTTGCATTTTTTTTTTTTTTTTTACAGGATTCCTGGAATCTGAGATGTGATTTACTTATCTTTTGTCTCTACCCAGCTGAAGACTGGGTAATGATGCCCTTCCCAGTAATTCTGTGCTTGGCTAAGCCCCATTCCATGGTTTGAGCCCAGGCAAACTTGCCTCAGCTTGGGAAAGAGGAAAGCCCACCTCCCCAGCCTCCATCCTCTTTTATCCCACAAGCTCTCCCCCATGGGAAAGGGGATCCCTCCTCTATAAACTCAATATGGGATACCCAGCCATGGTCTTCCTGGCTAAGGGGCCTTCTGCCCAAGTCATGCTGGCTGTAGTTATCTCTTTCCTTTGACTGGTATTTTACTCTCCTCAGAATCAAATTTACATACCCCGTATTAACTGAAACGCCCCAAAATTCTGTGTAACTGAAAGGAAAGGTGACCTGGGCCATTCATTTGTTGTCTCCTCACTCAGAAAGAAGTACTGGGGAAAGGAGTCTTGCCCTAAAGAGTTTTTATCATTCTAGAGTTCATGAAGAAGTTTCAGAAGCCAATTTCTTGCCTTCTAGGACATTTGCCACCTGGCTTGGTACCAGTAGCTTGAGTCTACATTGGAAAACATAGTGATGTCCAGATCAGCCCGTTCACATACAGTCATTCACAAAAAAACCATGAAAAATAGAGGCAACAACCAGTTTGAACTGGTCAGCTGAATTTGGAATTACAATGTCAAGATGTTTTCCAGGCACCTGGCGTAAGAGCAAATTAAAAAAAAAAAAAGAAAGACAGCAAAACCAAACCAAACCTGGCTCCCCAGAAAACCTAGAAAAAAGCAAAAGAAAGAGCAGATGTCAATAGTGTTCATACCACTGAGGTGCTCTGTCTGGGGCACCTCCATAGGCTGTGTGTAGCCATAAGCCACTCTTCATCTGGGGAGTCACTGAGAAGTTCAAGAGTGCCAGGTCAGTGTCTTCTCCCAAGTCTTCAGGACTCTTATGGCTCCCACAAGGCAGCCAAGTTGTCTTCACTCGAGCTAAAAGGCACCCTCCAGCAAAGAGAGCCGTTGGCTTCAGCTAACTCACCTGCCATATATGAACCTGGTTTGCCATCTTCCTGGTCCCATATTGCTCCTCATCATCCTGCTTTTATTTTCTGATCTCTCCTATTCCACTGTCTCTTTTTTAACCCATATTAGTTTCCCTGCCCAAAGTGACTCTTACAGAACTAGTGCTACAGGGCACTCATATCATGCCTTTAAAAGCCTAGCTGTTGGTATGCAGCAGGGAGTTTGTAGATAAACTGCTTTTACTTCCTCAGCAGTAATATTGCAAGTTGAATAGAGTGCCAGGGTCAAAAGTGTCTTTTTCTGGCTTAATTTCTTCCTCTCCTCATTTGTATGTACTTGTTTTGCAGGAAGCAGGAGCATGTTCCAACAGCAGCTCTGGCCCCAGCAATTTTTTCTCATTCCCCACAAAGTCTCAAGTGAAAGGACTTGAGATTTCAGTCCAAAATACCATCTGACAGGACTGTGAAACTGTCACAGAGGAGTTTCACCTATCAAAGGTGTTTTATAAAGAAAATGAATAAGAGTGTTTTGTTAAAAGTGCATTTACCACATTAGGCTGAAGGCATTTTTTCCTTTTTCTGGTTTTTTAATGATAGTTGGAAAAGGGGTACTTGCACACGGGACTGCAGGCAATAGTTCTTAACTTTTGATAGGTAAACATTGATTTTGTTGTTATAATTCCTCTTGTTTTACTTGGACGCCTTCTTATCAGAATCAGAGGCCCTATGAGATCCCAGAACAATACTCTGTTTTGTGGTAGCCTCTTAGATTTTATTTCCTAAATATGTTTCAAGTTACACCCACGCCCTAAATGCCTTTAATAGTTTGATTCTGTTAATGTCAAGGCTACTAATCTTGATGTCAAAACGCTCCTGGGTCCAACTCCTATTCACTAAAACTGCCCTATGTGGCTACACATCCTCTTGCAAAATTCCTGGAAAAGTGATGAATGCGTTGGCGATGAGGAAAGCACACATGAGTCTGAAGAAACTAGGACTCGGTTCAAGGAAGGGTGGGGATACTGGTACTTTGTTAACCAAAGGATGTCATGAGAAGCAAGCTGTTACCTCTGGAAATTTGCAATTCAGCAGCACAGGAATTCTGATTAATTGCTCCTGGCAGTGTTATGTTCTGAAGGGACATATATCTGAAGGGAGCCTACAGGAGGGACTCTTTGGCAGGGAGAGGAGCTACAGGACAAGGGGTAATGGTTTTAAATTGGAAAAGGGAAGATTTAGATTGGATACTAGAAAGAAACTCTTTACTGTGAGGGTGGTGAGGCACTGGAACAGGTTGCTGAGGGAAGTTGTGGATGCCCCATCCCTGGAAGTGTTCAAGGCCAGGCTGGATGGGGCTTTGAGCAACCTGCTCTAGTGGGAGGTGTCCCTGCCCATGGCAGGGGGGTTGGAACTTGATGATCTTTCAGGTCCCTTCCAACTCTAACCATTCTATGATTCTATGTTCCGCCTTCACCAGAAAGGCTCAATGGAAGAGGACCTGGACTTGTTGGTCCCTCCTGCCAGTGCTCTGGAAGCATTTAGTCCTGTTTTGTTCTGTTTTGTTAACTTGGGCCTAAATATTTATAGCACCATCTGTGCAAGAGAGATCGGCCGGTCCTGTCGTGCTGCATCGTGGAGGGACGGGTGGCGTACGTGAGCTGCAGAAGTTTAACTGTGGCTCTCCCACCCCTGGGGTGTGTTACCTCTGAGGTCGCTGAAGACGTTTGTGCATCTCTGATCCTTTTTATTTTCATTTTTTTTTTTCCAGTGTGCTCTACTTCCCTTTGGTTTTAGTAAAACAGAAAAGGAAAAAGCTGGAAGTCAGAAAATAATTTGATCAGTCCAAAATCTAACAGTTTTTTTGCCCCAAAATGAGATGGTTTTACTTGTCTTGTAAATCTTAATTGAAACTTTTTTCAGGGTTTCTGAAATAGTGGCTTCTCACCCGACGCTGTTGAGATTTGGCCTATATGAGAAATCACTGCCTTTTCCCTTCCAGGGCAAATGGGTTAATATTACTGGGGATCTGCTCCGGGAGTGCATGCCCAGCAAGTAGGGAAAATGATGCAGGGTTGGGTGGAGCTGGTGGTACAGAACTGGTTGTGTTAAAACTGTTATGATAGGGTCCGAGGGGCACTGCTCTGCCCACTCCATCCACCATGCTGGGGAGGGGGTGCCTCTGGTGTCCCCCTCCCTCGAGCACCCATCCCGTGCGGAGTCGGTTTGTGGTCGATCCTGTCTCTCAGGAAGGCAAAGCAGCCCTTGGGGCCATGCCTCCTCGGCGAGGTGACTCCTGGGGACACAGCGTGCAGCAGAGCAAGAGGGTCTTGGGATGGTCCTCTTTCCTCTACCCCGGGTCCCTGCGCCCAGCTTTGCTGCAGCCACGCTGTTGTTGTCACCGTGACAGGGAAGGCGGCAACAGGCGCGATTTCCCCGGCGGCGAGGCTGGATCTTTTCATCAATGACTCCGCCGCAAATTATTCCCCTCCCCACTCCCCCCCCACCCCGGATAAGCCCTCAGCCCGGCAGGTGTGGCAGTGGGGACAGTGCCAGGTGAGTCACCGCACACTCCCTGGTGGCGCTTCCCGGCCGGAGGGAGGCCAACGCCGCCTCCTCCCTGCTCCCCTGGGCTGGCTCCCAGCAAACCCCCTGGGTTGGTCCCACCAGCCATGAAGGGCCGTGTCAGGCACAGGCTGGAGGTGATGTTCTCCTCCCGCTGCGGGGGACGTCCTCTCCAGCTGTGACCTCAGGGGGATGCGTTGATTTCTCATGCGTGAGCTGTGGCTGCAGTAAAAATTGCATGCGAAAAAGCGGAGTGATCCCAGCTAAACTGAAATTGAGGATAGGTGTGGCTTTGCTGTTCAGGGTTCAACGGGCCAGCTGTAAACGAAACAGCTCCAACCGCCTACGAGTAATCAGATCTTGGTTGTCAAAGCCTAGATATGGTTGTGGTTCACAGTGCTAAATCCCATCTATTGACAAAGGCCCCAGGGAAGCGAAACGGTGTTAGGCAATTCCTGGTACGTATGGCACAGAGCTATCCGGTAAATAAGTCCCCACCCTGAGCTTTTAACTCTGTGCTCAGGCGGCTGTGGAGCAAGGAGAGCACCCTCCTGAGTAGTGGCGCTTGGAGACCTCCACCCCCTATTCTCATCCCACCCATCTGCAATGGCTGAAACCCGCACAGCTGGAGCAGGCTCCCCTTGGGTACTTCTTCTGCTTTCTTCCTCTATGGCTTGTTCAAGAAGACTGAGGAGGCACCAGGGAAGTGTGGTAGCACAAGTTAGTGGTGTTTTGGGCATCAGAATTGTAGCTTGTCTCCCGATGAGCACCGAAAGGTGAGGGGAAAACACCCAACCCTTTCTTTTAATAAAGATCCAAACACTGGTGCCCGTTTCTACACAGAAATTATCCTAGTGATTGCTGACAGTAGCTAATGAGGGCCCTCCTTGACAAGGCCAGCTTTTGACTTGGGCACCTCCACTTTGCTCAAGCCTCAAAATACTCTGTAACCTCCTTCCCTAAATTCTCTTGTGGAATGACTGCTCTGACTGGGGATTACCAGCGCATGGTCCACCTGTGGCTGAGGTGCTGTACCTTCTTGGAGGTCTGATGCTGCAACTTTCCACCACGCAAGTCCTCAGCTAATCCAGAGGAGGAGCTTGCTTTGGCCACCAGTTCAGAACAAAGGCTTTAAGTTGCCAGGTAATATCAAAACAGCTGAGGTTCGTGAGTTGCACGTAATACATGTTACTGCAGCTCTTCCAAGTTTAATGAAATAATGGGCTATGATATGTATCTTTATGGTTTGTTTAGTGGTTGTGTTTCTGACTCAGTGGGCAATCTAAGAGAATGCTTCCTGAAATTAATTTCTTTTGGGGCAATTAACATCATCCATGATCATGAAACAATGTAAGCAACAAGGCTTCTGGTTTTTCTCATTCCCCTAGGGAGGAAGTACATGTCTGGGACCTGAGTCAAATAGCTTCAAGCAAGAGGAGACTTGAAAAGGATGACTCCTCTTGTCCTCTGAAGGAAAGCGAAAGGGAGAAGCTCTTTCCAGGCTCTGACATACAAGGTTATGACCTACTTCCCTGGCTCATTGCATGAAGGGAGCGTGATGGTGTGGTATGACAGGCATGCATGCAAACATTGAGATACACTTTTCCTGGAGTGCTTCTCTTCTGATTAGCTAACACTGGGTTTCATGGCACCTGGAGCACTCTGTCGTTCCTTGAAAGCCCTGACCTGCAGGTGTGGCACCACAAGCTGGCCAGGCATGAGGCTGGCTGGAGACCCATGATGGGACTTAGGGACCTTACTGAAAGGCACGTATAAGTCAATTACAGGAAATAATAGCAAGACATAGGGTAGCTAGGAGAAGCTGCAGCCAGAGTCTTCCTCCTCTGACGAGTAAGGTGCCCCTCAGGTCGTGCATGTCAGAGCCGCAGCCAAGGCTGATGACATGGCCAGATTGAACTGTGTCAGAGCGTCTGCAGACAGAGCCCCAGCCTCCCCCTGGCCTAATGCCACATGTGTCTGACGCTCTGGAAAGCGGTCAGCAGAGCTACACAGCCTCAAAGCAGCCACAGCAAAGAAGGTGAAAAACAGAGAAGGAGGTGTCGAATAAATGCCAGAATTGATGCAAGAGAAGGCAAAGTATAGTCATAAGGGAGGAAACAGCAGCCGTTTAAGTCGGTTTAAACTATTGCAAAACCACACCATGAGCCAGCAATGACCTCCAGATTGAAACACAGGTTCTTCCTGTCCTGTATGATGCTGTTGTGGCTCCCTGTCTTTACTTTGTCTTCCACGGTAAACATCCTGCAACGCAAGCTTTGGGCTTCTAAGTGCTCCATAAAACTGTTGAATGATGACGGGTGGAATAACCTCACTAAGGAAGCGTTGCAAATACTTACAATTTACAACTAGTTGAAAACTAGCCAGCAACCGGATCAGACTGGAGAGGCGTTCTTTACAGAGAGGGTCAAAGTACAATTAACCGATGGTTCATAATGCCTTGAGGCAATCTCTCTTTGGTTTCATCCATTTGTTTTTATTCTTTTAGTTCAAAGACAATTAAGCCTCACCTTAAAGCACAGGACATTGTTTTGCTTGACATCAGTCTTCTCCTGTTGAGCTTGTGTGAAGATACAGTGGCCGTGGCAAATCAGAGACTCTACTCGCTTACTGTTGCTCCAGAGTAATCTCAATGGGAGAAGCATTTTTCAGATTTGGGTGACAGAAGCCATTGCGAGATCACCTAGTAAAACCTTAACAGGCAGTGTACTAGGCACTTTCGGTCTCTGTCCTTACTTGCTGTCGGAATGGAGCTTCATATATCATGCCAGAGAATGAGGTTGGTGTGACTGGTCTATAAGTTCCCAGCTCACGTTATGCTTACCATCCTGCAGTCCTTTTGAACCTCGCCAATTGTGCAGAGATTATTTCAGTTTAAGTATTCTTGTATACATTTTACTACACGCTAACGACTCCACCATGTATTTTATTAGATTAGTGATTAACTTGTTTTTCATCCAATCTGTCTGGTTTCATCTATGTCCTTCACCTTAGCAATATTTTGTATGCAGCTCAGTGGTCCTCTTAGGGCACTGCCTGGTCTACATGGAAAGTTGAAAATTAGCTTAGGCATTTGATTTGGCCAATTCTGGTACTGTACTGAAGCTAACAAGAAAGCAGTTAGGCCACTGAAATGAATACAGTTCAAACTTCTTAGATGGCTACATAGCTGGATATGCTACAAGCCTTGCTGGAACAATTTTCTTAATTTGCCTATTTAGTTTAGAACTGGAAAATAATATGCAGAACGGGTGAAAAAAAAGTGTGAGGAATGATTTTATTATCATAAACATCAAGATGAGAATTCCCTGTGAAAGGAAGAATATCCTAAGAAGAAATCTGAGCAGATCTCAGCTTCTGCAAAATAATTTCTTCAGAGATATAAAACTATAGAGCTGAAACACAAAATGTTATGCTCTGTCTGAAAATCTGGTCATTTTCATTAGTTCTGCTTCCATTTGATTAATGTCTTCTTCCATCCTAGCCGAGATAGAAATGTAGTTTTCTGGAATGCTTAGGAGATGTTTTTAGTACTGTCATTAAAGGAGCTACCTCTGCGCAAAGTCTTAAATGCTCGGAGCATGAATCGGGAGCAGTTTACAGCCAGAATCTCCTAAGAGAGTTTTTTTTTTTAAAAAAAAACAGTTGTATCCTGTCCCCCCTGGCAGGGAGACCTGCCTGGCTGTGTGTTCCCAGGGGAGAGCAGCAGCACAGGGGCAGCGCTGGTGGGTTGTCACCCTTGCAGGCAGTGAAAATGCCACAGGGATGTCCCAGTGACAGCCCCGGGTGCAGGTTGAGGCTGCCTGTAAAGATGGGGTTGCTTTCAGGCAACCCCCCCTCCGAACAGCACACACATATGCCTGTGCACACACACACGGACACACACGCCTTGTGGGAAAGCTCCTGTTAGCTGTCTGGAGAGGCAGAGGGTTGCTCTGACTCACTGACACATCTCCCGTGCAGCCAATGTAACTTTAACTTCTTTTTTTTTTTTTCCCCCCTGTTGGAAGTGTTTAAAACAGGACTAGATGGGCAGTAGCTTCTTCAACATCTCACGTGTTAAAAGAATCCATTTTTCTGATGCTGGCCAAAATATGTATTGGACAGCTATGCTTTCATGTGTGGTTATTATTATCATTATGAGAAGGGTATTCTGAAGTACAAAGGGTTCCCTTCTAAGAAGGGGTTCTTTGCCCAAACTAGGCTAGAAAAACCAGCTGTTCTAGTTTCCCTGAGCTGTTTACCCTTCTAATACCCCCTGCAATGTGACAGAGAAACAGAGCCTTGTTGTTTTCATGTATTTGTATTTTTCTAGGTGCTGGGTGACTTTGCAGAGCTGGTAGGTAGGTAAGTGACCGCTGCTCTTGTCCACGCAGAGCGCGTTTAAAAGCAACGTTGTAAGTATGCCACGGTTCTCACTTTTCTACATTTAGCTTTTGGCATGGGACTTCACTTTGTGGCCGTAAATGCACTGCGGAGGTGTTTCAATGGCAACATTCAAAATGTAGCAGAAGCTTATATCTGAACTTGGCACCTAAACGCCTCCTTCCAGGGTTGTGGGGATGGGCTGCCAAAGTAAGTTCTCTTCAGCATTTATCTGTGCATCTGGCCCTCTCTTGGCATGGGATAGGCCTGTGCAGTGTGAAATGAAGTTACAACTTCAGCATATTGTTGAAAGGTAATAAATTAAAGCCTCCAGCCAAATGAAACTTGTAATTGGTATGTCACTTTCAAGTGAGAGAATGGCTCAGGCAGGCTCAGCGTTCCGCCCGGGTTGCAGAACTGCTGTAATTATCCTGTGTGGTTTTGAAACTGCTGAGAAAAAGAAAGTGCAATAATTTTTAGAAATGCAATCTGCTGCCCATACGCGGCTGGCACCTAAGCGTTTCAACCAGATGAAGTATTCGTGAGCAGTAAGGCAGGGTCAAATATTGGCTGTTGTCAACACAGGCTGAGTTACCTGTAAAGTACTGTGAGTACTTGTGGACATAGACATTAGGCTGTCGTTAAGATTGTAACAATTTCAAGATTAATTTTTTCCTCTCTGTTCCAATGCAGAGCATATAACGGAAACAAGAGGACAGGCTAAAAAATGTAATTTTACTGTTGGTCCTTCCTAACTTTCAGTGCTTGGCTTTTCTTCCCTCATTCCTGAGGACATTCTTCTTATAACCAATGTAAATAAATTTCTTTAGACGCACACAAACACACACACATACAGAGAGATATTGAAATTTGATGTGCTTGAATAGATTTCACACCTTTCTAGAAACAACCTAGGTGATACGAGAGCTCTCTTGGCAAAAGGATGCCCTTGAGCTAGCATATTGCATGAGGAAGTTCCTACAATGAATATGTGTGGGAGTTGATGAATATATTTAATCTACATTTGTCTGTCAGAAATAATAAATCTCAAAAAAAAAAAAGTTAATTTGACCTTGAAGGTGGAGTAACACCCAACCAACTCCTGAACCTCCTGTGCTTATAGCAGTTTGAATGTTCATGAATGCAGGTTGTGCTGCTTGGAGCATTGATGCTCTTTGATATCAAGTTTGTTTAATAGCTATTCAAAGTAATTTATCAGGAAAGAACAAAAGAAAGCACTTTATCTGAAGCAGGTACTTTAAATTCATGTCAATGTATATCTTTAATCAGTGTTTCCAAAAAAGTGAGCTGGACTACTGCATTGTGCATCTGCCAATTGCCACCTTTGAAAGGCAGCACAGCACTTGTGAGCTTCACCCTCTTGCAAGTGTCTTCAAGTATTCAGTGGCCAAAGTCATATCAGGGAGATAGAAATCGAAATTACAGTCTATCCAAACTGTAAAAAGGTGGTGTTAAATGACAGGTTTATCCATATTCTTTTGTCCTTTCTGATCTCTTGAAAAATTTCTCCAAGTCTTTGGTCACATGGCTGAGATGCAATCCTGTAATTTTCCTAATCTTAATCCAAAATTGAGTCTGGGATGCAGAACTGTCTGCATCAAGTGGATTTATACAGATGAGTATGTATTACAATGAGTATATACAGCTGAGGCATGTTGAGCTGTAGTATGGCGGGATTACTTATACATTTGGAAAATCTATGATTTATCTTTTTAATAGTAAGACAAACTATATATTATGAAAAAAATACTAAACCAATACATTTCTGTCTTAGCTCCTGCCTGCCCATTTTATAACTGTAAGTTACACAGACCTTCCCTTTCTTATTTCTTTCAGCAAGGATGGGAAGGTGATATATGGCCTCACATCCACATGTGCTTTATGCTCAGGAGGGCTCCACAGTGTCCATTGCTCCTACAGGACATCAGTGAAGAGCAGGAGCAGCTCCCTTCCAAAGTTATGTATCTACTGAAACCAGAGAGGACTATTAAAGAAAAAAAAAAAAAAAGGCAGCAGATTTTCAAGTTAGTATATAGTCATATAACTGCACTTTTTAATGAAAAGATTTGATTGATATCACTATTATTGCCTCCAGCTCCACAGGGAAAACTGAGTAGTGCCAGGAATGGTGATTATTTTGTTTCTAAGCTGTTACAGTGCTCTGAAACACTGAGTTTCTATAGATATTGCCATTGCCATAAAGAACAGCTTTGGTAGTATCTTTGACCTTTTTTTATTTTTTTGTGGCATGCAGCCCTGTACATTTGTTTCACATACCTGTGGGCTGCTAACAAAACCAGAAAATTCCACTTGGTGCAACAATAGTCCTTTCAATAAACTTCTTCAAAGCATTAAAAAGCAACATCAACAACAACAACTGGCACATCAGCACTTTGCTGAGGAATTGACACGGATTGCCACTGGAAAGTAACATGAGGTGGATTTTTTTAGGGTATAATGGAGCTATGACCCTGTATGTTTGAGATAGCAAAGGTGAGGTTATTCACCCACTAGTCTCCTAGGCAATGCTAGAAAAGACTGGTTGCTTTGAAGGGCACCTAGTTCATAAAAGATTTTACTGATGCCAAGATCCTTTCATTGATCTGACAGGTGAGCAATAATGAATAGATTACCTTTGGGTGCAGGAATCCAGTAAAGTCTTAAGAACAGGTAAAACTTGTTGGTCTTTTCCTGCAGTACATTCCGAACCATAACATTTGTACAGAGAATGAAGTTTGAACACAGTGTTCAGGTTGTTATTTCCCCTGTCCTTTTATATATGGAGAGGCTTAGATATGCGATACTAAAGGGTAGTTCTGTTCCCAAGTGGCATTATGTGATATTTTTTTTTTAATTTTCTACATGCTTTAGGAATAAAATTTCCAATTTTTGTATGCGACTCGTGATGGCAACTAGGCTTCCTAAGGCCTCAAGCATCTTGAAAGGAAGACTCCAGGGTAAGGTTTTCCTATATGATGAGGTCTTTTTTGGTTCCTAAACCACTTCCCTTCACTTACTCAATTGCCTTGTATCCAGACTCTGTGCTTGGGCTCTGCAGAGTAGCATCTCTGTTCTGTAAGGAGAGGACTAACTCCTCTATTAGTAGAGGACATGTTGACATATTTTCACGGAGCTATAACTGAGGTTGGTCAATACAGCATAATTGCTGAGATGTGGGGCTTTTAACAGATATTCCTTATATTTTTACATCAACTAAGAAAGAAACACAAGATTTATCTTGTGAACAAACTGTCTCCAGCTTCATTACTTCTGTTAGAATAGCAGATCACTGTAGCACTCTGCCTTGGAGGCATAACAAGTAAATTAATTCAGTATGAAGTTCTTTCATATGATTTTGGGCTGTTCTCTCCTGAGCTCTATCTGTTTCTTCCTTTCACTTTGTTCAGCATTTACTGAATGGCAGATGCAGTACAAAATTTGGTCATCTATTAACTGCTGCCCACAGGCCCAGGTCTCTTCCCATTCCTATTACCTAAGTAGGGTCTAGGTTTCTAAATGTGTTTAAAAATATAGGCTCAATCTCCATGGGCACTTCTTTAACCCATTGCTTGTTTATACCTAGGCTCACAGATAAGCTACCATCTCTAACTCACAGATGTTGAAAAAGAAAGAAGCAGAATAAAACTGATCTCTAAGTTATTGTATTAATTACAAATTACTTCTACAGTACATTATTATCCTTCTTCCCTTTCCTCCCTGATTTTAAACTCTGTCTTTAAGAGAAAAAAAAAAAAAGAATGAAAAGAATGAAGGCCATAAACCAAAATAAATCTATAAATCCCGGTCCTAGCACTTTAAATAATGATAATCTCTAATATTTTTATTTACTGAACATAGTAATTAACATTAATGTGTTAATTGTAATGAGAAAAACAAGCGCCACTCATGAAAACATTTGCACTGAGGGCCCAAGATTTGAATCCGTCTGGAAGCCATCTATTGATTATACCTGGTGAAAACAGCTAACGAACAAGATTAGGTTTCCTCTTTATCTGAGCCCTTTTTCACAATTGACTGTGTTGCTCATTCATCAGCTAGGCAAGAGTCAAAGTTCCTTTAAGAGATCAGACTGCTTCTTCTTGTGAGGCTCAAATATAAGCTCCTGATTAGTGAGTTGATTAAAGGAATTTCCAAAGCTGGCTTGGCCTGACTGATGGTGACTATTACAACTGTAATGTGAGAGTTACACTGAAAGGAGATAAAAGGATAAAAGTACAGCAAAGGAAGCTGTCAGCATTGTGAAAAATCAAAGCTCAAGCAAAAGTACAGTAGATGCTGAAATTAGATATGGCCAAGCTCTTTTCTAGTGATGATTTTAAGACCCACTTCAGGAAAGTCTGTAAGTTAGTGTTTATTTTTCTCAATAAGTGCTTCTTCTTTCAGGTAAGGGTCGTATTAAGTTTCATGGACACAAACTGTTGGCTCGGTTAGAACAACACAGAAGTATAGAAGCACTCGAAAACTGTGAAAAAAATATCTGCTTTGCTGTGAAGCTAAGCTTTGTGCTAGGGAATAAGAAAGGGATTTTCTATATGCTACTAGAAGGCCAAAACATCTTGTTCTGGTGTCATTGGCCAAACCAAGTTAATACTAGTGTTAGTTGGAACAAATGTTGCTCTGGTCTGCTTCTAATAGCTAGGCAGGGGTCACATGGAATTTGAGTCCCCAACTACTAGATGAGATTGCCTCGAACTGGGAAAAATTTTTCCTAGTATCCAGCTAAAGTTAGCTCAAAGAATTTCTCTTTCTATCCCCATGGATGTTCTTCACCAGGCCAAACAAGTCTGTGTCCTTCAGCCTCTTCTTACAGTTTATGTGCTCTAGGTTTCTCACCGCCTTGGTAGCTCTCTGCTGGATCCTCTCCAGCGTCTTGGCAGCCCTCTTCTTGAACTGGGTTCGAGTCACAGCCCTCCAGAGCAGTGTTACTCCCTGCCAAAGAGGAGTAACAACTTCCCGTGGTCTGCTGGCTGTGCTTCTCCTAACACAGCCCATTATACCGTTCCCCCAGTTCACAATGTAAATGTGCTGTTGGTTCAAATTTCGTTTGGTTTCCACTGTGGCTCCCAGGCCCTTTTCAGCAGGTCACCTGCTCAGCTGGTCAGTCCCAGCTGTCACTCATGTCTGGGGTTATCCCACTCCTGGTGCAGAGATTTGCACTTCTTGAACACTGAGATCTCTGTTGGCCCAGTGCTTGAGTCTGTGTGTCAAGATAAGGGTGTCCTGTTCTAGATCCTAACATGGCTTAGTTTTGTTTTCCCTCCTGAGGAAGGCCAAAGTATTCCTAGGAAACTTGATTTTGCAAAACTTATAGCCTGTTTCTCTTGAATAATACTCCTATTGAAACCTGAAGTTCTTTTTACACTTTTTCAGTTATTCGTAATACTCCTGTATGGAAAAATCACTAGTATCTCCACTAGTAAGCCCTGACCAAATCCTCTACCTAGTGCGGGCATAGTCATGAGCAGCGTGGCTGTGAGAGAAGAATGCCTATGTTTTGCAGAGACCATCAAGAATACATAGGTTGGAAAGCAATCCTGAGAGCCTCTGAAACCTCTTACCACCGACAATGAGTTATCCCTTATTTTAGGGGAATCTTTTACAGGGCCCATGTTGTTATATTCCCTGCCACCCTCCTGGAGGATTCAGTTCTTCATATATGGAGGTACTGCAAAACACCAGTGTGTGTGTGTGTGTGTACGTGTGCATGGGGCTTTCCTGCACTGTTAAAGCCTTAACCCTCCCCACCTGGGCAGCGCTTGTAGACCCGTGAGCAACCGTTGTACTAACACAACTACTGTTGTAATGAAGAAGGACCCAAACAGATGTATCTTGATTTTATTTTGGCAGGAAAATCCTCAAACCACACTTGCAACATCCTTTGTTTTGGGAACCTCCCTTCCCTCCACCCTGTCCTCACTATTCTGTGTCTGGGAATGTATACTGGGTTATGTGGAGGTAAGCAATATGTTACCCTGATTCACTGCTAAATTTACAGGGGGTGGAACTGACTTTGATGTGGGAGCAGAGATGGGACTGCTGGGTCATTTCTGATCTCAGCTTTGTCAGCCAGATGTCATCTTCAGAGCTTGTCCACTAAGGCAAAGCAAAAATGATTTGTACTTTATAGCAAGTTTGCAGTTTTCAGTGAGCCTTTTGTACAAAGAGGTTCCCAAAGAAAACATTAATTGATTTGTCTTGGAGGTGGGTGGAGGAAGAATAATATTTTGCTTAGGTTGGGAGGAGAGTTATTGTTATGGCCCAGAAAGAGAAAAAATGTTGGGAAGATCTTCACAGAAACCCTCCCTTTCCTCCTTGCCTTCATCTTCTTACCCAGAAAAAGTTATTGTCAAATGGCTTGAATGTAAACATTAAACTGTTCCTCTCCAATGAAGATGCCTCTGCTTAATGGACAGGAGCAGAAGTCAGTGTAAACTACGAGTTATTTGCTGTCCTTTTGGTGAAGACAGCAGCTCACACCAGAGCTTTGCTTGCAGCCAGAGCTAAACACCCCAAGGACTGCCCGAGGTGAAGGAAAGAAACCCTGCCAGTGATGCTGTTAGCAGCCAGGAGTGTGTCTTCTTGCCCAAAGCACAGGATCATGAGCATTTAACAAGAATTTCGTGTTTAACAAGAATTTTGTGAAAAGATTTCTCTGGCTTGAGTTGTTACACCGATTTTTAATTTATTTTTAGCTGCGTGTCTGCAGAGAAAAAAATCCAAGCCAAGGCTCTACAACCAGGCTGCACAAGTGGAAAGAGTGGCAGAGCAAAATATACATCTGCCAGAGATGGTTGGTATAACCTCACGAGAGACCAGGGACCATTGTCCAGGGCTACGCCTTTTTTTACCTTTGTTTTCTTTCCTGGCTAGGAATCAACTAACTGCTGTTTGCTGACTTCAGTGGAGAACCTGAGAGCAGACATGCACTTTCCAAGGGGCTTTTCCAGCCGCAGGTAACACCACTGTTTGATCGATGCTGCCAAAGTGCCTTTTTCCCAAGGGGTGAGTGCCCGCCGGGTGGCTGGAACGCAGACGTTCGCCTCTGTGCTGCTCAGAGCCCTCCCAGGCTGCCGTGTTGTGCCCACCCCAAACTTGATTCAAACAATCCTTGCCGAAGCATCCATCCCGCTGGCCACGTGTCTGCTCCATAAAGCCCTCCAGTGGGCACCCCCGTGCTGCCCTGCACCCTTACGGTGGGCACCGAGGGGGAGCCAGCCCGACGTGCAGCATCTGGCTGGCTGAGAGCATCCTTTTTGCCGTGGCAGGGCTGGGGGAAAAAAAAAAGGCACCAATTCAAGACCATACAGGGATGGGTAGAGCCTTGCAGGGCTCAGGGATGGGCCAGGGGTGGTTGCCACGAGCCAAGCTGCTCTCTGGCCCTATGAGGAAAGCGGGCTTACGCCGTGGCAGAGCAGATGACACGTGCCTGCCATTCTGTCATTGAAGTCACATGGCAATACTTGCATACGGACCAGTAAATGTTCCTGCAAAGCTGCTCCAGTGAAGCTGTGCTGCAGTGGATCAGGCTGAGGGAGTTGGGTGGTTTTTTTTTCTCTCTCTGAGTCAGAACAGTAGGATTTGATAGCACTTTTCTGTTGAAAAATACACAAAATGGCAACAGTGGGGTCCACCTTTTAAATCTATATACAAACAACTTCTTAGATCTGGCCACCTCAGGTCCTTACGCTTTTTCTCTCCTTTTTTTTTTTTTTTTAATGCCAGTGTAACGAATCTACATCCGTAGCCAATCCTGTAGATGCGAAGAACATGAGGCTGCCTGTAAAATGCAGGTCCATGTCTTCCAGGCGTACTGAAGACCACTTCTTTGACAGGTGAGCGTT
This sequence comes from Tringa tobata, assembly GCA_033628505.1. Taxonomy (NCBI): domain Eukaryota; kingdom Metazoa; phylum Chordata; class Aves; order Charadriiformes; family Scolopacidae; genus Tringa; species Tringa tobata. The sequence goes on from JAHREE010000193.1 coordinate 105,315, forward strand.
TTATAGACTACAGAATTCATCGTACCCTATTTACTTTCCATAATTACCCCCACAATAACTAAAGTACAACCCTAAGCCCAGGTAACAGTGAATCTGTCCATCTTTCTTCATAACAATAGAAAATAACTGATCTAATTAGAAAAGAAGTCCTTGGTGAATGGGTAATCTGTGCACAGACGTGGCTGTACAAGAAACCAGTGCTGGCTTCCCTCATCTCAGTGTGCAGGACTTCAGAAACCTCCCTTCATAACACCCAGCCTTTAAACGTTGGCAAAATCCAGTCCAGCTTCTCGGTCACTCCACAAACAAGCCGGGAAGGGAGCTGTGTGCCACCCTGTCAGGGTTTGCAGTGAGGGTCTCCTGAGATAAGTTCTTGCTGGAGGCACTGGATGAGCCTCTGAGCCAGCATCCAGATGGTCTTGCTGTCCGCCAGGTGAATTTCAGACCTTCTGAAATTTCTCCTTTCTTTTCCACATCGCTTACTTGGCCTTTCTCACTTTCACAGTTTACCCACCTCATGCTTTTTTGCCACGGTAGCATCTGCTGCCTGCCCCTGTCTGGCAGCACTTCTCACTCTAGGTTTGGCATCCCTCCCCTCTCACCAGAGAGAAGCCAGCTCCCTTCCCTCCTCCCCACGCTCCGACTTTCCTGCCCTTTTCTCGATGAACTGCTCTGGCACCCACACCTCTTTCAAGTGCCTCTGCTTCAGTCTTTCACACCAGAAGACATTTTTTCTTCCATCTCTTTTTGTCATTTAAGCTATGCCAAAACTTTTGCAATAACACCTGCAGGAACATTACAGCTATCAAAAGCATCAGTTATTAACTTCAAGGTTTTAAGTATTTTCAGGTGGAGCAGCAGCATCATTTAAAAAAAGTAGGACTAAACCAATGCTGCTTGTAAATATTAGTTTGTGGATTCTCCTTTTCATCAGTGTGTGTATTATCAAGCCTTCTTTTAAAAACTCTAATCTTTGTCCATATTCTTTTAAAACAGATATGACCCTATTAATAAAATATTATTTCAAGGCTATATATCTCATATGTTTAGAGCTTCTTTTTTTTTTTTTTCCTAGCATCAGGAAACTTCTTAAAGATCCTTATTTTAATTTTCAGGAAGACAGGCTAAAATTCCTGTAAATCCCAGCTTTCACATTAAGCACAAAGCAGGAGCTGGGTAACACACCTAATCCAACGCGCTAGCAAAGGGAGAGAGCCAACGGCCCGCACGGCCGCCCTGTCCCTCCTCAGGGATGAAGGTTGACTTTGAAAGCCTCCCTTGTTCTCTGTGGAGCATCCTGAGTGTCACCCTGCTGTAACTGCTATGCAAATGCCAAGGTAACCACAGCGCAAACGCACGGCACAGCCCGCCCCAGCTATGTCACCAAGCAACATTTTTATTACAAAGTAGAAGTTTTATGATGAAAAAGCTTTTTTTTCCTCTTTACACTATTTCTTCACTTTTAACTAACGGCTCTTATTCTACAAGGTTCTGTTTTAATCTCACTCACAGGTCATTCACCCTGCATGCCACATCCAAGGTTCTCCAGTCTTAAGAAGTTGCATGGGGTTTAAACTTGTGCACGGTTTTTAATTGGGCTATGCCTAATGTCCAGTTTTTTGAGTTAAACCCAAGTGTGCTCACGTGTCCTGAGGTGCAGTGTGCTTTCCAGGCAGAGTTCAACACTGATACTACAACATTACTGATTTATTTTATTGCTGTTCCAAGCTAAACAAAGCTATTCTGGCTGAGGCCCATTATCTTATGACCTTCGTGGTCTTCAGAAAGTTTGTGAACTTTCTGAAAGATACTACCCTCTTAGACAACAGTTAAAAAAGCCCCTTGCTCTCTTCAGCATTTTTCTGTGTTCACCCAGTGGCTCAGGTTTGGCTATTTCAATTTCTGGTGAACACACAGTAAGACGTATTTTTTTTTGACGGTCAAACAATGCCCTTAGATCTCTCTAGACCTGAAGGTGACCTGAAATCTTTTATTTAAGTTATAGGAGCTCCTAGATGTCCAAATGCACTCAAGGCGGTAGTGATGTCCTTCTGAACCCCAAGAAGCAAGAGCAAGCTGGGGAGTTTTGAGGCCAACGCCTTTCAACGTGTGAGTGACGGCAGCTCGGCTCGTAGTCCTACAGCTGATGACGGTTTAGAGACCACAAAACGCAGGCACAGGTAAGAGAGGGCCTTGCACAATTTCAGAGGGATTATGTGGTCAGCATGGAAAAGAAGAGCCTAACGATGAGCATGGCAATTGCAGCTGGTGTCCCTGCTGTTCCCTTTCATGGGCACGATGCTGCCTGCTCTGTGGCCAAGGGCATGAGCATGTTCAGAAGACCCCAATACCTGGGGGGGATTTGCAGTATTGGGTCTACACTGTAGCTGCTAAGGACACGTAAGGCAAATGCCTGCTTCCTCTTTTTTATATCTGTGGATATTTAGGCTTATCTGAGAGATCACAAAGGGTAACAGGATACAAATAAGGGACTGGGAGTTTAGGGTGAACAATGGAAAAATTTGTTACAAATGTTACGTTCCTAAACTTGCATAATTTACAGTCAGACTGGACACAGCACTGGAAGATACAGCTGAAAAAAGGATGCAGGCAAACTCTAATTTCTGATCCTGAGCTGACAATGCCTTTATTGCGAGTATTAAAATGCTTATGGCTTTGAACATGTGAAATAAGATAAAACGGGCTTATTTCCTTATCATATGCAAACCTATTAAAATGTCCAGAGTATGACTGTAGAGAATGGCAAGCCCCTGCTCTATGTACGCTAGCTACTATAAACCCCTTTTGGCCTTTGGTATGTTTGAGCAAATCTGCCTGCTGGGTTTCCAGTGTACAACTGTACAACATCTAAAATGATATGCGAGGTGTAGACTCCCATGGTTATATTGCCACTTGATTTTTCAAACCTTTATCCTTGATGCACTGTGATGTTGAGCTCAAACATGAATTTTCTCCACCCTGATTTCTGCTCCTATTTCCAGATCTTTGTCTCCTATCAGATGATGCCTCAAGGTCATGTTATCTTCCCTGTGGGCTGGGTCTAGAGAGTGAGTCAGGAATGCAAACTGAGGTTTTATCAGTAGCAATTAAAGCAAAAGAATGAAAGAGCAGTTGCCCAACTTGAAATAACTTGGGAAACATCAGTCTCATCACTTTGCATAGCCTGAGTGTGGTTCACACTGTGACTGTGCTCATTAGGCAATCTCATGAACCACCCCCCAAAGAGGGCTGTGAAGTGATGCTGTTTGTCTTTTTGGTCCTGAACCCTAAAGACAAGAAAATGTAAGGCTTGTGGCAAGCTGGAGGCTAAGGGCTAAATAAGGTAACCAGCAAACGGGCAGCCTGAGGGACAATCACTCAGCTTAACTAGTCTTCTGAGGACGTGTAAACAGTAGCCGGTGAAAGGGCTGGGATTCTTGGATCACAGCTCGTGATGGTGTCAGCTCATCTCACCTGCCGTTTTGTATGGGCCAGGAACATTTCTTAATATAATATACTTAATACATATTAATTAATAAGTAATACAGTATCTCAAAAGATACCCCTCCCCTCCCTCACAAAAAGCCAAGTAACCTAAACTCCTGTGTCTGTGCACAATATAATGCAGCATTTTAAATAGCTGAATTCTACTTAGCAAGGAAGGGGGGAGAAAAAGCATTAATATTTAGAAGCAACGGCAGTAGAAAAAAGGTAGGAGGATGAAGTGGGGAAAGGAATGGATAATTCCCTGGCAATGAATTAATGTCTATATTCTGCAGTATCTACTACAACATCATCTGTACTAATTAAGAGTTTCTAATAAAACAACTCAGTGAAAGGTGGTTGTATTGGGTTGTGGTCAAGACACTACTTCAAGATAGGAGGACCTGAGGTAAGTTCCTGGTTCAGCCAAAGACTTTTTGGACACTACCCAGTATGTTTAAATTCAATGTCTCAAACCTCCTCACTGTAAAAGAGCAAGTGAGCAGGTTATATTTCCTGAGTCCAAGACTATGGTAAGGATGGTCCTAATTATGTTTGAGATCTCCAGTGGTGATATGGCCAATGGTAAAGGCTACTGGCAAAGACCAACTAAAGAGGGGTGAAGACAGAGGAGGCCAGGTGCTTTGATAGATCAGCAAAACTGGACAGAGAGCTGTAACAGATTTTGTAAGTAAAAATAAATTATTTGCAGGAGCACTCTGATGCCAACAGGAGCATTACACAGCTTACCTTCAGTAACACTCCTGTTGCAGAAAAGTCCAAGTCTCTGTACCGAGATTTAATTTAAAAATGAATTTGTCCTTTTAAGGGGCAGGCTAAGACTTGAAAATACATTTGCTGCATCCTAGAAAGTAGGTTCACTAATAACAACAAAGACCAAAGACAGATTTCTTGGTTTTTTTTTTTTGTATTATTTTTTATTATTTCTCTGACTAACATTCTTTGCTTTCTTTGGAGTCCTGCTGAAATGTTTTTGATTGCATACAAGTAGGAGATCAGTTGCAATAAGGTGTGTCATTGTTTCTTATCTCTGTTTATAGTTTTCAGTTGTTGCCAGGGCTGATAATCTTCTTTGTGACTTCTGAACAGTGCTTTGCTTTTAAAGGGACACTATCAATAGAAACAACCCCAAAAGTTTGCACCCCATTCTTAAGGACAACTTACTGGGAGTTAGATACAGTAAGTACAGAGTTTGAAAATGCTCACCACTGTTGTGGTTTTGTTGGTTGTTTTTTTTTAAACAGCATGTGAGTTTCACAGAACTAAACCGACACTTATTTCTAAATATCTTAGAATAATAAGATCTTTCTGATCTTTAGACAGCAGTTCTTCATTCCTGCGCTACTCTGTATTTAATTTTACTCTTTGTATTTTTGCCTACAACTACTTTTGGGGTAGTAAAAGTAGACTTGTCCAGGTTTCCTGCTGTTTATTAATTCACGGCATACACAGGGTTACTTAGGTTAAAAAGTTAGGGGAAAAAGCTAGATTTTAATTGTCTGTTTTCTGTCATATTTTTACAAAATTACAAAAACAATTTCCTCAACATGTGGTGCTGTAAGTTCCCTTCCCCTCTGTTGTTTTTGGACCTGGAGTATTTTGAAAACAACTTCTTAACAAAACAATAGTATTTTTAAAACGTCTTACTGGAATGCATTTGATTTGAGTTATTCAAAGCAAATGTGGAGGACTAACAGAACTATGAAAATGATCTGTGATAGGAAAGCAGGGTTTGACACAGTGCAATGTCACAATCCACTCGTTGTGAGTTTCTGATAGGAGCTAGACCTTTAGCCAGGAGTGTTGAAATGAAGAGACCTGATGATCTCCTCTGTGAGGCCCCTACCCGAAGGATTATGCCATCCCTTTCTGGATAAGAAGAGCTGTAACAGCTCCTATGCCAGCAGTTCAGCGTGAGAGTACAGGATGGCCTCCACTTGTGCAGGAAGGCTTCAAAATACATATGCCAAAGGCTTGGTTGCCATAGATGTGGCTTAGCTCCCCTGATTTTGGAAAAGTAATGCCAGATCATGTCAGCTGATAATCTGATCCACAGAGTTTTAAATATTTAGATATTGCTTTAATAGACAATTTAACTACTGGTTTGTTGAGATACATCTAGCTCACTAAAGGTATCAGATGGGGTTTTTTAGTGCTTCTTTTCTCTCTCTGAGGATCATATAACGGGAACAGCCTTCGGGTACTTAGGAATTTTTCTCCTACTGTTACATATTCCCACACGTGCAGACACAGTCCTTCAGTTATCACATTGCATGTAGTTGCTGCAGGGAGGATGATGATTTCAAGTAAGAGAATATGAAGCAGGATCAGATGAATTCCTTAAGCAGCACAGAGTCTTATCTCTTGTGCATGTGTATCTACTTCTTCAAAAATAAAGGCAAGACTCTACTTGCTTTACTATATATAAACAACAGAATCATTTAAAAAATGTGATTTTCTTAAAATAATCACTGAATCACCAGCAACTAACTCTTCCACCAATTAGCAAAGAATGATGGATTAAGTTCAGCCCAAAGCGTCTGAAACATATTAGTTCTAGTTAAAACTCTTTCTGGACACAGTTATAAATTCCAACAGCCATGTGAGGGAAGATGAGAGGAGCAAGGCATGATGAGACTTACGTAAAATCAGTTTTGTTGCTGTTGCTCATGAAATCGCAAAGGAAAGAGGCTTAAGAACCAGTGAGCACATGAATACAAGCAATACAAAAATAATCATTTTAACTTCATTGGTGCTTTTATAATGCAGGTAGTGAAACAGCTTTTTTGTGTATACTCACAGAGTCTGGAGATTCTTATTTAGCGTGTGGAAAGAAACAAAAGGGTGAAAAATTTCTGTGTCCTGAGCAGTGCACTTGATGCTTAACCACTGTAGAAAAGTATCTATATAAAACAGTCTGAAAAGAATTTGCTGTCAATCAGCACTTCAAACCCTTCTGTATAAATGTCTGTTAGACAAAAGGCAGTCATCTGAAGCTCTGATAAGCTCTAGTGATAAACCTGGACGAAACTTCACTTCAGACACCCTGAAGAATCCATCTTTGGTTATTCTTATATTGATATATACAGTGACAACAAAGTGATTAGGATTAAAAACACAAAACAGCTACCTTCCAGTCACTCAAGTCTTATATAAAATCAGCCTCTTTTTTTCTGAGATACTTCCTGGTTCATGATGGCAACACCAACTGTGTGAAGATGGTTACGTTAACTGACATATAATCTCATTTGTCTTCAGTGGTGTTATGATCTGATTCATTCTTTTAGAGAATTATAAGCTTTTGTGGTCCGGGTGTTGATGAAATCCGCCTTCTTAAAGTCAGCCTTTGAAAAGAAAGAAACAGAATAATTCATTATCTTCAGTCCCAATTCTGCAAGGGAAGGATGGGTTCAGCTGTCTAAAAGCTAGGTATGGGGCCATGGTAGGGGTACAGGCAGAGTCCTCTACAGTCAACAGAGATGGCACAGGCATCTCCCAGGAGCGACTCCATTCAGTCAAAGATAGGTGAGATGAATCACTGCAGTTGCTCAGCTCTCTCCACTGACTCTACGGGGAGCCTATTCTTCTAGCTCAGCTCTACAGACTCCAAACTCTTAGGTGACTATAGATGTCAGCTGAGATCAACCCTACCTGAACAAAGAGTACCAGGCAATGCCAAAATGACTTAGGATTTTATCAATCTCATTTGATCGAATGATTTCTGTTGCTTATTAGACTGACTTTTCAAAAATGGCTAGGCGTTAGGTAGCCTGCAGTTTTCAGTGCTGTACCTGATATGGCTAGGGGACCCAGCATACTTGCGCAGGAACAGCAAGTAATCAGCGTTTTTTGAAACTCAGATCCAACAAATTTGTCTTATAGGCATACCCAAAGTACCAGTGACTTCAAAAAATTCATGCCATCAGGGATATTGCTGTACAGTAATGTCAGGAATGCAGTTGCAAAAAACCAGAGACAACAAAATCCAGCTAGAGCTTATATGGGTACAGCACCCTTACTCTTGACTGAAGATTTCTGGTTTGTAAGGCAGCATGCTTCTGAGTACAATGCAAGACTGTTAAAGGATACTACAGTAAGTAATCTTTTTTGAGCATATTTCAAGAAAACATTAACAAGAATAAACAAGCTAACTAATAAATGCTAAAGGCTACAGCTTGAAAAAAATGAATTGTTATAGGGAATTTTAGGTGACAGACATTTTGAAGAGCAAGAAAACAAGGAATGAAAACAGTGTGAAATGCAGGTTGAAGGTAGGTGTAAGTCAACCCAGCTGTGTGTTGAAAAAGCAGTAATAGAGCTTCAAAAGGAAGGAAAAAAATTGGTTTGTTGGCTGACTCATGCTGGTCATTTTTTCTGTTTGATTTTGACTGTGGCAGTAGAGATTTGCCAACACCTTTCCCAGGTCCTACCTTTTTGCCTAAATATTCACTAACACCTGGTCTCGCAACCGTGCAAAAAACAAAGGGGAAAAAAATGCTCTGGTTTTAAAACAGGGAGCTGCCTCGCCCTGCCTTTGCTTTTGCTGCTGCCTTAGGGCCTCTGTGTCAGGTTGGTTGAGTCAGTGGTGGACAGACACCTACTGTGCACCACTTCTCACCATCTGACACTTCTGGCAGGCGGCAGCAGCGTTTTTCACAAACTTTGCCAGTGCATATAAAAACCACAGAGGGAGAGAATATGAACACAGATGAGCGTGCATCAGTTTTGCAGGACTTTGCATAAGTAATAGGAACACCAAATTCAGAGACAACTTGAAATCCTATCATAGGATTGGATTCTGTTTCTTAACAGTGAAACGTAACTGTTTCTTCACAGAAGTGCTAAGGGCCCCAGAGGACAAATGAGAGAGGGTTCTGGACCCGAAAGGACAGTTAAATGACTTTGCTCTAACCCAAACCTTACCTTTTTGTAAACACTGTGGAGATCGGTGTGTGACCACAAAGAGTAGAGGAGGACTGAAGCAGCCCTACTAGCTTTGCTGAACATGTTACTGCAATTTTGAAAAAAGAGTGATGAAACGTGGTTAAATTCTCACTTCATAATCACAGTGCATGTGCAGACTTCAGTAAATATAAACCTGTTGCATTTTTTCTGTCTCTCTTTACCCCTAAATGCTGTTTTACTGCTCTTTAGGTACTCTAGCACACCTCACACTGTCCTGATCACTGAAACAAATGCAACATCCCTCCCTGCTTCACTCATTCTTCAAAATTAGAGAGAAATTAAGCAATCTACAGCCTTAATCTTAGAGCAGCTATCATACTATTCATATTCAGTTGAGGAAAACATAACTCAGCATAGCAAGCATTTGAAATGATCTTTCCAGCAGGTAAAATCTCTGGTTAGTTAGATAGGATTTAAACTATTCAGAGCCTCATGAGGTCTCCTTTACTGAGATGAATTTCCTCTTTCATTTTGTAAAAAGAGAGAGGAAGGCAAACAGAATAATTATTCGTATTCACAAAGCATTAATTATTCTCTTTTCAGTAAACATTGGTTGCATATGATTAAATATTAAATAATGATTAAAGGAAATTCAACACCTGTTATCCAAAATGCCCCTTGATAAATAATTTTTAAGTACAATTCTATCAGCTCTATAAAAAGTATCGCTGCACTTTTCTGCCAAAGATTATCAGAGCTGTTTAACAAAAACAGGAAATATAGAAAATTTGGGAGGACAGATAAGATCTGATGGTCAAACACTATATAAATTAGAATACAGATGATTTTGTGCCATCATCTTCTGAGGAACTATTTAAAATGCTGGAACATGGCAAATTTAGGTGTGGATGGAACAGTTGTAAGAGATCTTTCTAGGTTCCCCGATACGTGCAATTCTATCCACATCACAGTCACTTGTTTAAGTTGTCCCGTACCTTGAGATGCAATGTTTCTCCCCTCATGTGGCAGAGTTTGCAGTTTTGGTTTTTTTTCCCAGGAAAAGGAGGAGAGAGAGGGAAGGAAGGCTTCTCCACAATCTTACCTGTCATTCATGCTGATGGTAATAATCTTGGGGAGGCCATCAGCACTCAGGAGAAGCCGTGCATTGTGAGAACTGTTCTGTGTCAAATTGAACAAGGTGTAGCAGATGGACGCTGTGGTTTCACAGACAATGTCAGACTCCGGGACAGACTCGGGAAGGATCGAGACCAAATCAGGCAAAACTTCTCTAGCTACAAGTTGGAAGAGAGACAAGCAACTCCATTATTAACAGGTGCAGATTTATACAAGACCTCGATTCATACAAGACCTCGATCCTCCCATTATCACCTATCAGGGTGCAGTGTGCTCCCACAACAGGGTCATGGTTTCAAACCTGCATTACATCCCTACAATTTAGGTTAAGCTGCATCTGCACTAACTCGGACAGTACGCATTTTGCCTCTTCTACACAATACATTAACACCTGGTGTACTGTAGTGAGGTCCCTAGGCATGTGCTAGCAGCAGGTTGCCACTTCCTGAGGAACCCTGTGTGTCCTACAGGTGATTATCTATATGGGTATAGTGATATGCAGCAAACTGAGAAAGGGTGATGACAGCACAGTTTTTACTGCTGAGCTTGTCAATGGTCAGCTATAAGGGGAGGCACACACTCAACCGTTTACCTATTTAAGAAGAATGTTCTATTCTGAAGTTCTATTCAATTGTCCTTACTCAAGAAACACCACATCACTTTGACCACACTGGATGTGACCCTACCAGCCAACCAAACAGCAGACAACAGCTCTGGACAGTGCCCGAGTCCTACTGTATACTGTGAGATATGTGCCGTGAGGACCAAAGCTGATGGAGAAAATTTAAGAAACAGGCCATAGCCAGTTGCTCCCACTATAAGAAGGAGCACTGGGCAATAGTTTGGGGCATTTTGGGCCATTCTCCCCTCCTAACCAGTGATTCACTTCAACAGAGCACTTTGATCTCTGTGTGTTCTGTTCATTCCTGCTGATGGATGTGTGACAAGGTTCATATATTTTTAGATTAAATTACATGCAATTTAGAAAAGGACCTCTAAAACTGGATGAACCACCTGCTATGCTAAGTATCAGTCAAAGAAATTATGTCAGACATGACAGTCCATTTTTACTTCCATTGGTAAATCAAGAAAGGCAATTTTTAGAAAGTATACATTTGTCAGTGTCTTGAAAACATCTGTTCAGAACAAATGTTATTTTTTCAAGTTAAAATAGGAGATTTTCTGATATTTTTCAACCATTTAACTTTTAGAGATTATTCTCAATTTCTTATCAACTGTTCTTTTTGCTTGATAAATATAGACACTGTATCTAGGAAATGATCATTTTGCTTGATAGAGACTTTATCTAGGAAACAGTATGCCTTTCCAAATGTTTCCCTTTGATCAAAATTATTTGAAGAATTTGATCTGAATTCACACGTGTTTTTAGTGAACCAAAAAGAACATCTTTTCACGGAGAAAAAGTTCACCTGAAATTCCCCCAGTTCTTCCTATCATGGATAAAGCAAAAGAATGACTGTGAACATGCAAGATGAAGAACCTTTCTCCAAAGCCTCATGCTATCGTCTTTACCACATTCTTTCATAAATTGTTTTTCCTGATGAAATCCCAACTTCTTCTCAGGTTAATTCCTACTCTTTCTGGGAGATTCACCACTTGTAATTTTTAACACCGTATGGATTATCCCTTTGTTATCAGTCCAACTACGTATTATAATATTTTCATTAACAGGGAATGTTTTCTAAGGATTAACCAGTGCCCAGGAGACTGTTCTGCAGACTTCTGGAGGTTAATCTGCCTCATGAACCAGCTGTGTACCTGTAATTTCCCCTTCTCCTTTGGAGGCAACAGAGAAAAGAACAACGAATGCTGAGAATTCCTTTTTATCATATCAGTAGGAAAAAAACTCAAATATACATTAAACTGAAATAAGAATACTCAGAATAGAAATAACTTTTGATGTGAAAATAAGTATAACATTTTAAAAATAATGTCCTCCAAAAAGACTGAACTATTTTCTCTATAGCATCTTCTAGTTTCCATTCTCAAAAAAACTTATGCAGGAAAATTGTGTGAGCTGCAAGTTTCCAAAGCTTTGTGTGTAAAAGAAGAAAATACGATTTTTCACCTGAAGAATTAGAGATGTTCTATGACTTCTCCCAAAGGATTATATAGCTGTGGTAGCACAGAGCTCAGCACTCGCCTTCCTTTACCCTATTTTAAGCTGAAGAAAGAACCCCACTCCAGATCTGTGTAGTTTTTCACTTCCATTATGTATTTTTCGAAAGTAACATCTAATGACGAATACCCAATTTAGAGAAAACTTACATTTAGAGACTTGCTTAGGCAAAACTCTTATTTTCAACCCTATAGAATGATTGTAAGTATCTGACCTAAAAATCTACTAAACCCACATTATTTTTTTTCCCACGGTTTTTATTTAAAGAAGGAAAGCTTAAAGTAAACAGAACAGAGAAGGAGAGCCCTAGAGACAATGTTAGTCTTTGCTTACCTATATCACTTTGCAGAGAGGTGTTGCGAGACAAGTTCCGGAGCAGTGAGACTGCTGTCTTCTTTACTGTTGGGTGGCTTACATGCAGCATAGTTCGAATACTTGGAAGGCCATTTGCCTTCTGAACAACAGTCCGGGCCACCGCAAACGGCATCTGTTATAAGGCACGTGGCAATAGTGTGTCATTACCATGAATGTACAGCCTCATAAACAACCACAGCAGCTTCTCTGCATCAATTTAAGCACGTTTAAAATAGTATAAATCCAGAACTAGATATGAGCTGCAACAGAAAAGGAAGGTGATATAAAAGGAGTTTCGAGCCCTCTTCCTCCCATGTGCTGCTCTAGGGCCAGTTCCTCAGCCAAAACATGATGCAGGTCATTAGTTTCTTCACCATGAAAGTGATTCAGAGCCTTCCTCTCCCCATGGGACTGATTACGTACCACAAAACCATTCTTTTTGGGTGCTTTTAGCATCTCATTGTGTATGAATAGGCAGAATTCTGCACAGGGAGATGTACAAAGAGTGAGAAGCAGCAGCCTCCATATTTGCCAAGCAAGAAATTGCTGCACTGCTAGTTACGATTTTCCCTTCAATGTTCTTTGATTTTCTTGATCATGTCTGTGAGACAGTGACCTGTCAGTGGTCACCTGATCTCAGTGCTGTGGGCATGTTGCTCTCCAGCCCTAAACTCTATGCATTCACATTAAGAACTAAACGACAAGAAAAAGAAAAAAGTTGACTTACTGGTCCAGTGCCAGCTGTGAGGTTCTGAAGAGCTCCCAAGGATGCCTCCTGGGTATAGTTTCTAGTACTCTTTGCTATTAAGGAGAGATATATCCTAATCAGTGTGGAATGCCAGAGTGATTCAACACCTCTGGGATTGCTCTTTTCCTCAGGTAGCGGCGTGTCCTGCTGCTTCTAAACATGTAAACAGATGAAGCCTTTAGAAACAGTGACCTTATACGACTTAGTGCATCAAAAAATAAACTAGTCATTTTTATACTCTCTATGACCAAATTATTTGGAGATTATAAAGTTGTGAACTCAAATGACAACCTGTAAAATTTCAATATTTAATGATACTGGCCACTCCATCCAAAAAGAGGAGATAGGTATGGGGGAAGCTGCTTATTTCTCAGCAATTGACACCGAGGTCAAGGAGAAACAGAAATGGCCAGCTAGACTTGTACTGTGGATGGAATGGGAGAGGGCAGAATACACTCCAGCAGAACTAAAGATGGGGAAGGGTGATTGATCTTTTTCTTTTGCTTTCCCCCTCCCCTTACACCTGTTTTCTCTCCAACAATTTCCAGTTGCCAGAATGTGATCTGTAACACATGGCATCAAAAGAACACATCTTGAGATAGTCCAAAAGCCAGCAAGTCATGGAAGTGGCAAGTCACCTTGTGCTGGTTTCGGCGGTGAAACCATCGCAGTGCCCACTCATTGCCAAGGCACTTGCACAATTGCTGTATGTGGTACAGACACCACCTGGGTCCATCAGAGGGAATGAAACAGAGTGTCAGTACTCCTCAACTAATGAAACAGTGAATTGCTATGTCATTTTCATCATCGGCAGCTGAACAAGATAATGGGTGTTAGGAAAGGTCATCAATAAGTCTCCATTTTTGGCAAGTAAGTGTCGCGCTACCAGATACATCAGTAACAGGTTGTTAAGTAGATTACAGCCTTATTCTCCAAAAGTTGCTACAACTGATTAACAAAACGAGATGTAACTAAAAAAGTCCTTTACCTCTTTCACTTTTCTGCTGCGTGATCCAAAACAGCCCGGTGTTTTATCATTGCTAGAAATATTCCTTCTTTGCATATATATGCTCTGGGCATAGCTCTCAGGAAGCTCTAGCTCTAGCTGGTAGGAAAGATTGTGAAGAATGCACACACAATTCTCTGTGGCCTAAAATAACAAAAGAATAGAAATCTTGAAAGCTTTGGCATACGTTGAAGGGACATGTACAGACGTGGGAAGATCTTTCATTTTCGGATCTTCAACACCTAACTGCAGAGCTTCTAATGGCTTACCGAAGAGCTAGGCTTCGTGCCAGTGATCCACAAGACTGCATTTACACTGGTAAATTAAACATGCCCTGGGATGTTCCTGAGCATTGAGGCCAACTGGCAGACAGGGCTTGCATTCGCAGGGGGGATGCATGCCTGTTGGAAATGGTCCTAGGACATTATAATTCCTGAATTGTGCCTGGGAATTGTTAGGGCGAGTGCTATTTGGCACAGACCATAAGTGTGCCAAGGAATGTTTAAGAGCTTAAGAGGAAAGATGATCACGTACACACCTCGCCGTAGCATCAGCAAAAGGAAAGCTTTGTGTCTTTCCTAAGGAGGAAGCGCTTTTCTGCTGTAGAATGCTTTTTTAAAATTAGATGTGCCTTTCTGAGCATGGCTAAGGTCAGGTCTACAATGTCTCAGTGATAAGTCTAGTGGCAAATAGCTTTATTACCAGTTCCTCCTATTTAGAAAGTGGAAAAGGAACGAGTGGTTTTTTAGACAAAATGCAGCAGAGAGCTATTGGCACAAATGTAATGTGCTCCCTGAAGCTAATGGCACTGAATACAGGGAGACGGAGAAGCTCAAGTAACTAATCCTAGAATAGAGCTGTAAATGTGTGGTAATTACCACTACACAGCACAAGTTATAGCAGGCATGCTAAAGTGCCTCACAGGCTATGGCTAAACTTCTCATAAGTGACAGCTGGTCTTTTTGCCCAACTTCACCCAGCTAAAAGTCTAGTCTAAGCAATGCTCAGGGCTCATCTGCAGTCAATGGTGGGAGGAAGGAGAATGAGAGGAACTGGCTCCTACATCCCTACTAGTTACTAGATTAGGCAGAATGTGTAACTTCTAAACAACTTCGGAAAATTAATCTCATTCTAAATGATGCAAGCTCTTTAATTACACTGCCACCCAAAGAGATTTAGGTTCTTCATTTCCTAAGGGGTATATCACACTAAATACACTGGAAAGTAACCAGATTAATTTTTTAAGCTTCTAGCTAGCTAGATGCCCGATACAACTAAAAAGTAATATCTGACTTTTTAGGTGTTTCATTGTCTCTGAAAGCTGTGACTTTCTCTCACATTTAAAAAAAAAAAGACAGAAGTTTCTAGCTTTTGCTGTTGATTCTGAAAATGTTTTCCCAAAGCTAAAGTATGTTATTCTTATAGATTGCAGGATAAAAAAAACACTTCAGAAAGCTTCTTACTTTCATCTTTAGTAACAGTTCTAAAAGCCCTGGAAAAAACATGTTTGGCAGTTACATCACAACTGTTTCTGAACATTGGTTTCTAAACAAAAAAAAATATATTCTCCTAGCAATTTCCCCTAGGAAAAGACCTTTCATCTCAAAGAATACCTTGTCATTAGGCTCGTGGTCTGCAATAGCTCCTTGAATATAATACACAAGAGAATCAATCAAGCCGTTGCATTCTCTCATCTTTTTCCTTCCTTCTGGGCCGGCAGAGCTCATGTTTCTGTGCAGGAAGGAAATCATTGGTGAGAAGAGATTTAGTTAAAAGTATTTCCTTGTGCTCCTCTGGCAAACTTTTCCAGCTAAATCTTAACGGTACTGAACTTAAGGTTGACTGCTTCCTTTCTTCAGAGCTGTAAAATAATCTGAGCCTCTGCTAAGTGAAACTTTCACATCAGTGTACTCCCAGACAAACCCAAATACTCCAGAAAAACAAACTGTTGTGTTTGGATGGGTAAGGTAAGACCTGACTCAGATCTTCATCACAAAGTTGAATTAATCCTTTTTAAACAGTCAAACAAACTGGACTTTTTTTCCATTAATCCATTCGTAGTCATGTTTTTAAAATCTGGGGCAGTAGCTATGTCAAAATATCAGAGGAGAGGTACCTGTAAAAATTTCCATGCACACAAATGTCCTTTAGCATTTACTTACATCAAACCAGTTCTTGATCCAAGACGATCCATCAGCAGACACGCTTCTGAGAGTTTTAGCAACACTTGTACATTAACATGTAAAGACAACTGATGTCAGTTATGGGGCCAAATTCAGGTGGCAGTTCATGTGCTCATGGAAATACTCTGAGGGGTGCTAGCGGGCAGGAGGGGATGCCAATGCAGCCGAGCTGGTAGGTCAGAGCAGCAGCCTGGTCCCACCACTGGGCGAGGGGCTGAATCTTGACGCGGCTGCCACTGCCACCACTGCCGGAGCAGCTGCGTGAGAATTACAAAATGTGCAGGGACAAGGATGAGCCAAAAATTCACCGTGCTGAGCCGATTCCCAGCTTCCCAGAGAAACTGCTGGCACCCACACAGAAGAAAGCTGAAGCCACCAGAAGCTGCTCAGTCAGAGAGGGAAACGCCAGATGCCTTCTGCTGTTCTACCACAGTGGCTCGGACACAGCTCCACACGCTTTCTGCTTCCTCTGGGTCTGAAGGAAGCCACTGTTTTCCCAGCTTTCAAGTAACATTTTCTGTGCTTTGTGGGAACCCAAGTACAACTTGAATATGAATTATGAAAGTGACTTAAAAACTCTTGAAAAGCCAAGCACACGCTTGCTGCTTGAAGCTTGGCTCTAAATAAGCTACTGATTTCCAGGGAAGTAACAACACTTACAATTTTAGAGTATAATTATTTTTACAACTGAACAAACTCAGAATTATGGAATGCTGGAATTATAAACCTAAGCCTCATTATTTTGGACTCCTACAGCTCTGCTGGCCAAAAGGCTGCACACTATCACATTCCAGCTTCTTTGTTTGAAATAACATTTAATATAACCCAATCTTAGCATCCATCACAGAGAGGGACTTTTTCCTTTAGATAGTTTCAGGGTGTTTATTTTGCATGCTTACTTTACCCACTGGAAATTACAATGGTTTAAAATTTTATTATCAACAAATCCAGTAAAGTACAGCTTTAAACTTTCCTGTGGCTCATGACTGTAAATGTAGTGTTTTAAATTCCTTCAGTGTGGTTCTTCTGGTTTTTTGTTTTTGTTTTTTTTTTTTTTCCCACTGGGAAGTAGATATTCAGATTAAGTGCTAATGCATTGCAATTATAGTTTTAGTTTAGGTCGTGTCGTAAACAATTTCCCTATTTATGAGTTCACCTGTTCTGTCATGGAATTATATATCACAGAGTCAATTTTCAGATTCTTCAATATAGCCTACTACAGACATCACTTTGGAATTTAATTTTACCTATATATGTCACATTTGAGGCATGTCACCCTTTCATATGTTTATAGTTATGCTGACAGAAATGCACAAGTTACAGCCCTTCTACTGCATAGCAAAAATAGTTTCTGGGGCACACAGACTAAAAATACTATTTAAAAGATAAGTGTGGAATTTCCCTCGCCAAAGACACTTCAGCTGATGTAGTATTTTGTTTTGTCACAGTACATTATTCTACAAATAATCCCAGAATCCCAGAATGATATGGAGTTGGAAGGGACGTCTGGAGAAATCCCTGAACTTTTGACAACTCTGATCATGCTGAATGGATGTGCAAGAAGAGGCCATCCCCTGGCTTTGCTGTCTAGTGTGAATATGGTGAGGCACATGGCTTTATAGCTCAAGGAGGCAGAGAAGAGCCTGAATCTGAGGCACTGTCCTGTTCTGCAAAGGAAATGAATTACTGAACTCTGTTTCAAGGATCTTTAAGGTCCTTTCCGACCCAAACCATTCTCTATGATTCTACGACTAAGCAGCTGATGCTCAGCTGTTCATCCAGTCAGACATACCGGTGTGTGTCTCTGTGCGCTTCTGTACACTTATGGCCACTCCATTCTCCACCTTTCCCTGTTTCCTTATCACCACAACATGGACTGGGAAGGGGAGAGCTCCTGTTCTCCCGTTTGTCCCATTACAGTTGTAACCACTGTACTCTACACAAGGTTATAGTAGTTTTGAAGGCAGAGAATAGCATTTCAGGCGAAACCTCAGTTGAGAGTTTAAATTTGTTTGCCAATTTAAGCTTGAGAAACTCCACAAAACAGCAATATTATTAGATTGGGAAAAAGGAAATGGTTCTGAAAAGTGTCACAGAAACCTAAATTAAAAAAAAACAAACACCAAGCCAAAATACATTTTGAAACAATGAATTTAGAATTTTAGAAAATTGCAAAACTGACTTCATTTTGGCTTCCCAAGATTTGAGGTTCCTCACAACTGGAACACCTCTCTCTGAGCTCAGGAGTTGGTCTCTCTTCTAGTGGAGCTCCTGGAGGCCTTGAAATACTCAGTGCTCAGGCAGGTGCCATGGTTGGGCTGGCCAAGTATTGTGGCTTGTGGCAACTGCCATGGTGAGACTTCAGGGCTACCTAGAAATCTTCAGATCTGCTGTGCAAGTTTGTTTTACTGGCATTTCATCAGAAGTACACTGAGACAAACACATCCACGGAAAAAAATGATCAGCTGGAGTCAAGATCAAGACTCTTCTGACAGAAAAACTCTTCTGCTACACAGTTCCTTGTATCTCCACCCTGTGTTGGTATCAAATGGTTGGGAGAATGCAGCCTTAGGGAGGTTGCGGCTTGTAGGGATACTCTCCTTTGAATGACTCAGAACTTACATTTTGGGATCATCTAACTGTTAAAAATCCCTGACTTCTGGCATGCTTAAATATACTAATCCTGGTGACATGCCCAAACTATACCACATGCTAATGTGGGTGCATTGTATCTATCTATGTGCCTCATTTATCTCATCCCATATTTGCTGCTTCTTTTCTCTCTTGCACAAATGCACGGTGTAACTATAACTGGAACAGCCCTTTGCCCACGTTCTCTAGTGTTTATGGAGGATCAGCTATTTTCCTATTGGGATATTTTGTTTTGACCCAGACGCATGAGGTAAATATAAAGAAATATAACATATTAAAATCAAGTCTGATTTTGAAAGAAACAGAATGATAATATATGTTCAGTTAGACTGCAAATGGCACTAAATGAAAGAGATACTCCCTTTAAGCCTGCAGTGAGTCACACACTGGCAGACTATGTTGGAAAAGGTTTTCGAACTGCTGTGAATGATCTACACCACTGATAAGAAGAAAGCTTTTGCTCCCGGGACTCATTCTGCTAAAACTGGTAATTTGAATTTAACTCAATTACGTGATAACAATTTCCTGAAGTAGTTTGGGAAATTCTATTCCCTTCATGACTTACACAGTTCAAAAATGCAACAGGGAGGGAAAGGTATCCAGGGATCTACTTAGTAGCTCCAGGCACCAGGCTGCAAGCTGCTTACTGGAAATAACAAAATTCCTTTCAGGAATTGGGGGAGCAGATAAACTGAAGAGGAGGCGAGAGAAGATAAGAATGGATGGAAATAAAATTAAAGGAATGGCAATGCTATGCAAGTGGCCTTGGTTCAAAGACTCGTTGTCATCAGTCATTTGTTTTATATTCTCTCTTAGAAGCTTCCATTATGAAATTGAGCTGCCATTAAGCTTTTCAACACACGGTGAGAGCTTTGGCTTCTCTCCTCTCCCGAGCAAATGGAAGTAGACGTTTACACAGCCTCCTGGTCTGAAGTGCAATGATACTACTTCCTCCAACTACAGCTTTCCACCATCCTTGTGGGTCACTGTGTAATTCACAAAGAGCTTAAAGGAGAGCCACGACAGACAGAGGGTGAAAAATAATAATGAAAAGGAAGCATTATTTCTATTTTACTGACTAGGGAACCAAGAACAGGGAGGTTAGCTGCCTTTTCTGGAGACAGTTGTCTAGAATGTTTTGAAGAATTCGTAGGGCCACCAGATGCTCCAGTTACACAGCAATTAAAAAGGAGGACTCTGTAATGAAACACGGCAGTTGTGATCACTAGCTCCAGTACTTAAATGAATTATTTTGCGGGAGGAAACATGATCAATAGAGATAAATTTTGGAAAGTTCAGCATTGCAGAACTTTTGGGAACAGGCATTTCAAGGTAAAAATGGCACAAGCTTCTTTTTATTATATTAAGTTTTGTGACCCATGATTTCTGTAAAACTGTGTCAGAAGCAAAGCTTTAAGACAAATTGCAGACTTAGAGAATGGGATTAAGAAATCCTTTCAACACCAGACTTCCTTATCAGTGACTGCATACACTGACACAGGCAGATGAAATTCAGGATTCCACTGTACTTCTGGCAATAACTGGCTACCAGAACAAGGAGTGCTCATGAGAGAATTCACTCATTCCAGTGTTACTATCTGCAACATTATATATAGATGTGGTTTCACTTCTCCTGAAATTCTCTCAAAGAAGATGAAGAGGGCTTTAAATTATTAGTTGGAACTGTGTGGCACAGCACAGACAATCAGGTCAGATAACAGCATTAGATTTGGATTGTGGGTGTCCCTGTCAGTCAATAGGTGTATGTAAATTTTTGAAAAGAAGTTTTGGCATTCTCCTATAACTAACTACGGTACTATGCATAATGTATTGCACTACAAAGTACTGGTTTTACCCTGTAATAGCAGCCGCAGGCTATAGACTTTATCAACATGCACAACAAACATGTTAGTATTACAAAAGAGAAGACTAATTACAGATTTATATTTTGGCAAATATATATACTCTTTAAACATCTTCATGAGTAACGTCATTCCCTCAGTGCACAGTTTTTTATTTTGTGGTGTGCTCTTCTTCTAGGTTTCAGCCCTTCTTTGTGCAGATTATTTTTTTTAATTATTATATAAGAAAGGAATACTTCTAGTGACCTAACTGGGGAGGTGTGTTAACTTCCAATAAAGTGAAGCAAACTGATCCATCTTAAAAATATTGGATATTTGGTCCATACAAATATGGTAAGCCTCATTAAAAACTATTCTCTGCTAGAAAGTATGTTGGCAATCCTGCAGATCAACTTCACCTGTGAGTTTTCAAGCCCTTTTTGTTCAAGCTCTAAAAAGTGAGAAGGATTAGAATATGGACCTCATATTTTTAAAAACAGGTAATGTAGCCTCAGCCATCTCGATAAGGGCTGTTTGAGAGACTTTTCATGGAGGCTGTAGAACTAACTGTGGCTCTGGAGTAGCCCCACTCACTGACTTTTTGTACAGAGTAAGGTACGGTCAGAATCTACTTTTATTTAATTTAAAAGAACTCAGCTACTGTTACTCCTTTTTTGTCTCGTATCAAGTTGTGTCAAGTTGCTGCAACAAGCTCGGAAAGAGTAATATCATGCTAAAACAGAGAATGATCTGCTGGCCATCGGCTTGCTCATAGGGAAGAGATGGTTCCAGTGTCCAAACATAGCAGAGGAGCAGGTCACACCACCACAGAGCGGCACAGCTAACAGCCAGACTGGTTTCTGTACACATGCAGCTTGGGCTAATTAACACGAAAAAAGACAACCTGCTTTATTTCAGAGACAACATCACTAGCTAGAGAGACTATTATGGGTAGTTAAGGTTTCTCTGTATTCGCTTTTGAGCCATCAGAGCAAATAGAAGTTAATTATTACTTAGAGATGAAGTTAATTAGTAGTTAGTGGGTTGACAGGAGTTCCTCCAGAAAAAGGTGCTTTATTGTTGAGTATTTTGTATAGCTAACAATTCATTTACCCTCTGAAACCACCCAGGGGTCAGAGCTGTTTACACAGTAAAAATTCATGCAATATAGATACAACTACTCTGCTATAGGACACGTTAGCAAAACAGATATGCATAAGGTAAAGCTGGGCAGCTTCCCAACCTCTAAATTTCAAACTTAATTCCTTGCACTTTATTAAGAAGCATTTAAAACTCGGGCCATGCCTTTGCACTCATACATTACTCATTAATTATTTCAAACTACGTCCTTTCACGCATTTTTGGATATGAATGTACAAAAGACATGTATCTCTAGTACTCATATTTGCATTAATTTAACATGCAATGACTTCGAACTCACAAAGGGCCACAGTTTTATGGACTGTTATTTTTAAAGGTGTTTTTATTAAAGATGTGATTTTCATACTTCAGTCATTTAGAGGTGTGTTTACTGAGGCCTTTTGTGTTTCTCAGTAGTAGCTGCTACTGTGTTCATAAGACTATTAGCTGATTGCAGTAGTAAGTAGACAACTGTAACTCTATTCACCCACCCCATGGCTGCAGCCTGGCATCAATTTAATTGAACTTGTGCAAAAAGTTGGACAGGGCTTACTTTGGTTTAAAAAATGGCTTTTTCCTAATTTAGATTGAAGTTCTTTTCTAAGCAGTTTAGCTATAGATTATGATACATCAAAGTAAGCGTCTTTGGCAGCAGCTGAAAACTGAACACTTTTCTGTGTAGATACCATGTCCCCTTTCCAAGTCATCTATTTAGATGAGATGAACTCTACGTATTTATCCAAAGGGTCCTTGGAGATGCCACTATATATATCTTCTAATTGTGGTTTATGTGCCAAGTGGAAAGAAAGAAGGACTTGGCCACAGCTGAGCGTGTTGTGCTTACTGCCCAAAGGACTGCTCATGCGCCTGGTGAAGCTGGTAGGACTCAGCCAATATTACAGCAGTTGAGCAGAACTTACCCAACAGAAATGGCAGAAAACATTGTTGTCCCATTAATACCTAATGTTGCTGTGGATGAAGAAGATTTGCTCAGTCTCCAGACAGAAAATTCCAGGTACATGAGCATTTAAGGTGTCCCAGTGTCCCACCTATGACACCAGAACTAATCCTTCATGTATGTTAGTCTTTCAGTAGCCCAAATGGCACTTACAGGGCTATACAACAGTAAAGCACAAAGAAAGGAAATGAGAAAGTGAGAGAAAGCTGCCAACCTTGTGGTTCTTATGGGAAATGCTTACACTCCTGGGTGTCTAAACCAGAAACAGTACTCAAAGGAACTGCCCACAATGAGTTATCCACTGGAAACAGCATTACCACGGCTCGAATAAAACGTACATGACAGCAAATTTCTGTTGAGACTACCCTGAAAAAGTGACATGTGAATGTACTGAATTTTCTTTACACTTCATAGAAGGCTAGTGTCTTGTTTATATAGAATCAAATTCTCTAAGTGGAGGCATACAATGATAAAAATCCTATTACTGCCTATAACTGTGTTTTGCTCGAGCACAACTAAGAAATGGTGTTTCAGAGAAATACTGCTTTACCTTCTATAGCCTAGGACTCTTCACCACATTTTACACTGTTACTTTTCAACAAATGCAATCATAAATCTGTTCTACCAGTCAGAAGTATAGACACATACTCAAGCTATATATAAGAGTCTTAATTATTTTCAGTGTGTAGAGTAGGCATATTTTCATGTGACGCCAGTGGATAGTCACTTATGCTTCATAAATTTTAGAAACTAAAATGAAGCAGGAATTGTTTATGAAAAAAGTATTAACATGGTGGTTATAAATGATACTTATAGGAGTCAAAGAACTTCGCATCCTATGACAGTGTCACTCCTGCATTTGTATCAGCAGATCATACAACTTTAGACCTAGGCTTTAAAGGTCACCATACTATACATCCACTAGAACACTGGTCTCCCTAAGGGGTGCACAAGACAATCCACTGGGGTGAAGGAAAGAAATATTTTTGTACCATTCATTAAAAAAAAAAGAAAGTGTTGATTTCATCTTTGTATTATTGTTTCTAATTTCTGGTTTTACGTGTGTTTTATAATGTATGCAATATATTAGTAAAGTATCACATGTATATAATTTATAAATAAATATACATATACTGAGGAAGTGTTCTCAAAAGGTTTTTACTGATGAGGATTTATGATCAAAAAAGTTTGGAGACCACTGCACTAGAGTCTTAAAATAACTTTAAAAAGCTCACACAGGTTTAGTGTTTCTTTTAAGTTACTGCTAGCTTTTCTCCTGTGCTGATTTGTATATACCACTCCTACAACCAAGCTTTGTTTTTACTACTATCGTCATCAGTCGGGGGTAATAGTAAACATCACACCAACAACTGTTATTCAGTGAAGAATTTCTCTGACTTCAATGCAACTACACACTGCAACCAGGCCTCTGACTACTATCTCCTGTTATGAATATATTTAGTCTGTGGAGTATCCATCAAATGAATACATGAGTCTTATAAAGTTAGTGTTTTTCATTGTATTGAGTGGTAATTCTTCTGGCCTGATACACATGAGGCATTTCAAAACACGGTCTGTATACAAACTCTTCCTTTGGAGCCATCAAAATTCAAAGCAAGAAAGAACAAAAGAGTACAGGCCTGTTTTATCATCACTGTTGTTTTGGGTACCTCTAAACTGATTGCTTACCTCAAGCATCCTGTGGCATTGTAGAAGATATCAGGGTCAGGTAAAACACTCGATTTAGGGTAATCTCTATCTGGCCAGCCAGAGTAAGGGATGAGAACAGATTCAGTCAGCGTCTGCAGGGCATCTCTAATCAACAGGTGCTTCAGCTGGTCATTGGAGGACAAATTCCACAACAAGCCTGCAATATCCAAAATAAAATCAGAGTGGCAAAAATACTCTCCCACAATTTGAAAGACCTAATCTCAAACTCCTTGAAGTTGAGTGAAGGAACCTACCTGGCACTTGGAACAGATGGGGGTGATAAGAGTTTACCAGCCCTGACTTGAGGCCATGGAAATGAGGCAAAAAAAAGGGCACAATTATCTGGGTAATTGAAGTCAGATGCCGATATAGTCAGTCTAATGCCTGCCTGAGAAGTGCAGTTTTCCATGGCTCTGCATGTGCATTGCCCATCTGCAGCAGTCATCTTCTCCATTACCAAAGTAACACAAGCAAAACAGAGCTAACACCACCAATGCCAGTGATCATTCTCCACGCTTCCAGAGAGGAATTTGTCCCTTCTGGAGGCCTGGCAGGATTAGCTGCACTTCCAAGCAACAAGAAAAGACTATTGAGCAGAAGAATAAACTCGCATGCAAAGGGGGTAGATGGGAGGTACAGCTAGTGAGTTTACAGGTCTTTGGAAATCTGCTGGAAGACAGAGCATGCTTCTCTAATGCTTGACAGCAAAATTCCTCATAGGAGGGAAAACTGTTAAATACTCGTTGGCTGCTACTGTTCACACATTTGTCACTAAGGAGATCATTAAGTAACGCTATACACCTTGTCAGCTTGCTATCTCCCAACACCAAAACAAATCTCAAATATAGTCTTGTATAATTGATTAGCTTTGCTTATGTTCTATTCCAACAGATGATAATTCTTTTTAAAGTACTGTTTCCTTGGAAGAAGACACGTATTTTTCCTTTTCACTACAAAGGCATTCATTGTTTCCCCAGCTTGCTGCTCTAAGTTTCCCAGTTCTCC
This sequence comes from Tringa tobata, assembly GCA_033628505.1. Lineage (NCBI taxonomy): Eukaryota > Metazoa > Chordata > Aves > Charadriiformes > Scolopacidae > Tringa > Tringa tobata. The sequence continues at coordinate 130,595 of JAHREE010000193.1, forward strand.
TCCTCCAAACACTGGCAGAGTATTAGTGAATGTTCCTTTCATCAATTCACAACAAAAAAATGTTTCTTTTGTATCTCCTTACGCTTTGAATTCAATTACAGCTGTTGTGAGCAATGGTAAAATCAAAACAAAAGCCAGCCAGAAGCAGCCCATTCCTTCTTCTGGAATCAGCTCTTCAATCTCTGAATTACGGATAAGAGAAAGAATGTACTTTCCTGAAGGATAAGTAAGGCTTATAGGAAATCAGACAAGCAGACCAAAGGGCATTGGTGAGAGAAGCAGGTTAGCACAGAATGGCACAAATGCAAGGACACAAGGACAGAATATCATCTTAAAAGGAATAAGTGCATTTTGAATTATAGGCAGATACCTAGAACAGAATTGTCAGATCAGAATTTGAGATGTTGCTCATACTGTAAATTTTCCAAGAAAAATCCTATCTTTACCCACAGGCACTGTCTTACTGGGCTCAGAAGGATTCTCTCAGTGGCATTCTGGGTGTGGAATAATTTGTTTACTTTAAAAAATGTCTTTAGCAGCACGCTCTTTCCTTGCAGCTATGCTAGAATGTATTCATAGGGGCATAGTTTTTCCTTAGATGGTTATTTGGGAAAATGGGTGGGGTCTCCTTTTCAATTTATATTTCTTTTAATGACAATTCTGTTTGTGGTGTAATATTCCCCGCAGGAAACATTTTGTTTCATTTCTTAGATTTATGCTGCATGATAACAAGATCAAGAGGTTAGATATTCCCTGGAGGCTCATCTGGCTTACCTTCAAAAGCTAATTTTTTTTTTTTTTCATGCCACAGCCATTTTACTTTCTGTTCCTCACTATGCTCTTCAAATACTACAAAATGCCATATCTATCTTGGCTCCTGCATCGTCTCCAAGTGACATCCTCTCCTACTATTCAGGAGTGACCTCATTCCTTTCCTAAGAGATTTGCAAGAAGTTTGTTTGTATGTCCTTGTACAAAGGACAGAGTCTATGGTTCCTTTTCTTTACCTGTACCAATGATTTTATGAAGCTAGCAAATCCAGTCAATGTGACCTTGAGGAGGTCTCATTCCCCCTAAGAAGAGGTCATATAAGCACAGAAATTGCACAGAGAAACCAGGAAGCTATTTTCTGTACATGGGCATTAGGTAAACTGGTCCACAGCAGCTTTCAAACCACTGCCATAACCACAAAGCTGCTTTGGTGGGTGTACTGGCTTGGTGCTTTTTGTGTGTTCTCCTGGGACGCACAGACTGTGAGGAAGGACACAGCACTTGCTATAATCAGCATTTATCTCCATACACTTTTCATTGCTTTCAGTCTTCTCACAGGATGATACAAGGCACACTGCGGGACGATGCTCAGACTGTATTCCTCAGCCTAGGTCTTAGCCTGCGTCTGCATTTCTGATGTGCCTACGGGAGCACATACAAAGAGATGAGCAGCTGCAGGTTCTTACGTATGGATAAATGAATACAAGGGAGTCACAGTTTTGATCCTGGGAGATCTTTTCCTTACTTTCCTGTAATTGGCTTTTTAGTTCCTCTCTGCACAGTGAGAGAGAAAGAAAGAAGAGGGTGGGCCAGTACAACAGGTCATGATATTGCTTAATATTAGGCAAGCGTTTGTCTATATTAACACTGCTGCTACTAATAAACCAGTGACCTTAAAAATAAGCTTCTAAGGCTGAGGTGTACTTATGTGCATAGGTATTAGATTGTACTTCTGACAGGTAGTGAAGTACAGTATGAAAAAACCTCTGTGTCTTGGAGTTTTAACTTCCTTCTCTCCAACAATTTCCATATTTTTGTGTATGTTCATCAGGTGGGGAGCTTTGTACCACGGTTCCTACACAGCAGTAGAAACAAAAATCTCTCCTCTGCTGAGCTTAGACATCCTTAATATTATGTATCACATGCTTTTGATCCTTCGCCAGGAGTCTTTCACCAGATGTCAGTGTAGTATTATCAGGTACCAAGATTATTTTACTAATCTCTTATGGGTGAAGACATTCAGTGAATTATCATATCACACATTTGGAAGTCTCTAATTTACAGTCAAAGAAGGCAAGTAATAAATATAATGTGGAAAGAGAGATGGGCTTCTCATACTGATGAGGTGGACCCCGAAAGTTTTGCATTAACCTTTTCCTGGAAGTGTTACAGCACTGCAGTGCGATTGCATGCAGAGCTATGATACTCCACTAGTCCTGTAGGAAGCCAAAGGCAGTGCAGGAGGAGAAACAAAACTTGATGGCAAGTGAGCCATCAATCAGACAGGGTTTAACCATTTTGGTAGAAAGGCACTCAGAGGTTTGTGTTGTGCTTGGAAAAGCCTTATGTTGCAGCCCTTCTCCGACTAGACAGTCAATCTGCACAGAACAGTAATTCCAGTGTTTTCTAGATATCTCTGTACACGCCAAGATCATCTGGAAGGACTGACCTTAGTAAGCACACACTTCACAGTGACTGTCTGCCTCCTGTCTGCAGCCCACTCCTTGCCTGCCTTTGCAGTGTGAGCTGGGAAGCTGAAAAGTAGCTGGAAAGCAGCTGGAAGCAAAGTTACTATTCTCATAGAAACTCATTTAACCAGGCTGCCCTTTACCCTGTAGGCTCCTTGCAGCTTCCTAGGCAGCCGGAAGAATTGCGCAACTGATGGCAAAAAGTACCAAATTCACCAAGGGACTCAATGTACTTCCTCCTGTCTGCACGTTTGGTCTTGGACAAAGTGAGAAGTACTTCTCTTGGCATATTTTTAAAGCCATCCTTTGCAACTGATAGGCATGAAATTATATCAGAATATTTTGCTTTATACAAACATCCTTCTCCATATTGTTTAAATATTATGTTGTATGTTTCATAAGTAAATATTCATGTTCAATGACAGCAATAATTTCAGAAAGAAGGTGCCCCTTCATCCATTTTCCTGCTGGTGAAGGGGAAGACAGTAATATTCACAATTTCTCTATGACTTATCATGAACAAACAGTGAGAGCTCTTGTCAGAAATTATGAAATTGCTAGCAAGAAAAGAGCATAAGTTTTCTGGACGCTGTCCCCCATTTTCGCTGCTTCCATCACTGGTGTGTAATAGCACTGAGAGACAACACACTGCAATAAGTTACTGAGTGACCCAATTCTGCATCTGATGCATGTGAAAAATTTTAAAACCTTTTAACATTGCAGAGCTGTAGAACTGAGCCAAAAGAGCCAACAATACAAAGCTTTGTTCTCCAGCTTATTGAGCACAATATTTCAAATACTTAAAAGAATGCAGAATTACAGAAGGTCTCAACATGCCTTTGCTTCAAGGCAGGGCTGCTTGACACCCTCTGTACCTTTTCAAGCACTGTTATTTTAATAGCTTGTGTTCCAGGTATCTTTAAAGATCACTTGAAATAAATCCTCGTTCATTTATTCATGATGTTTTCTTCCATTTATAAAATATAAGCCTCGTCTTCCTTTGTATACTAACAAGAATGAATGTGGGTCACAAGCGGTTTGGCTTCCTAGAGACACAGTATGGTCAAATATGGATGTGACGTTGAAGTGGTGAGTATTTCTCAGCTGTCTGCTGCAAAGCCAAAGGGGCAGTAACCACAGGTTTCTTTATGAGTAATGGTGGACATTTCCTTCTGCTACACTGATGTACAACAAGAGGTGTAATATGGGGCTGCTGACCCAATGGGTTCTTCCTTCAAAATTGCAATGGGCCCCACTCGTTTTTAACAGTTCTTCCTCAAGGACATTGGAAATAAAAGCATGAGAACATAGGCCCAGCAAAGACTGAATCTAGAATGCAGTGCAGGTCACTCCACTGATGGTGCTGTATGATCTTTACAGTCAAATGGATGTCCTACAGGAATTGTCTCCCCTGCACACAGAAAAGAAGCACAGTGCTGCTGTGGCAGTGTTTTCTGCTTGTCACAGATCTGAGAAGACAGAGTCTGGGGTGTAAACAGCTAAGAGTGAGACAGCTCAGAATAGAACTTTGGGGCAGCAGATTTTGTGGGGAGTAGGACACCCACCTTCTATCCACAGCACCTGACAGTCCAGGGAGATAGTCTTCAACAAGGTGCTCCCAGTATGCACTGGCAGCAGAGTGTCAAAAAGTGAAGGCTGAGCTGCTGCATAAGTAGTAGGCATTATTATGGTCCCAGGCACCTCTTGGACTGCTCACCAAGATGGTTCTAAAGAAATTGCTATTTGGACCCTCACTTTCTTTTCCGGTGTATCAAGGACTTTAAGCTTCCTGCAAACAGACTCACGTCATTTCTGATGAAACTTTAAGAGGGGAAGTGTAAATTCCTAGTGTCTTCTTACTTTCTTAAGAATTGTTCTTGAGTAAGGACCTTGGAATTGCACCCTAAGGGAAGAGCTTAGAATAGGTGACAATGTTCTTGTATTTAGTCACTAAACATTGGCCTAAGTAAACGATCACAGGGAAAGCTGTACCTCACAGGGAAAGCTTGTGCACTACTTAGAGCACTTCATGCTTCACTGCAGAGAAAGCATTACCTGTTATTTGCTTTTTAGTCTCTACATCCCTGGTCTGTCGGAGTACACGGAGCAAGAGTGGGATCCCTTTCTGCTCTGACACTTCCAGTTTGTTGTCATTGTCCTCAAACACCAAGTTTCTCAGAGCACCGCATGCTGCCCTCTGAATGTCCTCGTTCTGAATGTCAAGAAGCTGTAAAAGTTTGGGGATACCACCAAGTAAGAAAACCTGTGAGGAAAACAAAACACAACAGAGAATAGTTAGATATTGTAAATGACAAACTCCACCCTCACCCCAGCAAACCTTTAAATAGTCATAGGGACTTTTTTCATTTGCTCCTATTTGAAAGACTGAAGGACAGATCATTAATCATTTGGACATGACTGCTAACTTCTGGCTTTTCATATGAGTCATAGTTAAAATCCACAACTAAGGGAGGTATCTTATTTTAATAATTAATGTAAGGGAATGAAACTATATCTCTTTCAGCTTTGCTGCAGATTTGTACTGTCTGACAAAACATTTAATTGCTCTGTATTTTAGCTTCCATGTTGGTGAAACGGATATTTGAGATTTAACTCTGGAACATTTACAAACTCCTTTCAGGTATCTGGATGTAAAATGTTCCTGATGTGCCAAGTTTGCTTTTTTCCTTCAGCAGTCAGCCTGATGGAAAGACAATATTTTTCTCTGCTAATTTCTGGGCATGCAGTGGAAGTGTATGAAATAAGAATACATTTTACTTAGTACTTCCAATCTGTGACATACTGAGAAAAAAATAGTAAACTAGCAAACTTCAAAATGGAGACCATTAAACACCATAAGCTAGTTAACTACTGAACCACCCAAGTTTAACAAAGGCTACTCTTCAGCATCTAATTCTTTAGGAAATGAGGTTTTGGCCCCAAATGAATGAAGAATTAAGAAGATGTTATTTTACAGCAGCTGTAGGGAAACAAAGTGTTTCCAAGTTCTACACGTTGTGGTAAATGATGAATTCCATATGAGCTGTGATGTGGCATAAGCAAGCCTTGGCTCCTTTAGGAATGAGTTTACTATGGAAAATACCTTACATCTGTGTACAATTGAGGATGGTTTCCTCCAGCATCTCAAAATGCCATACGGTTTTGTGGACAAACTCATCCTTGTGTAGAACCAACAGCATGTGAAAGACCTAGAAATCTGATACAACTGTTTTGAGTAGTCCAGTGTTTAATGATAAAAAGAATTCAGTATGACCAACAGGTGTTGGCAACACAAAGAAATGGAATGTAACAAAGCCTTTTGCCCTTCATGCCCTGGCAAACTACACTGTCCGCCTACCTTTTCTCTGATTCTGTTGTACAAAAGGCACAGTTTCTTGCTGCTGCACTGCTGGCCTGATTCCCCTGATTCAACAATCAACTAGATGCTAGCAGAATGAAACACAGAAATATATATATTGAGGTAAGTGGAGTATAGAACATGCTGACGGCACGTTGACCTATTTTATTACAGTAGACAAGCCCTTTTGATAGCGATAGCATAACTGGTTGGTTTTTTTAAACTTTTATGCAGACTTTCTATTGGTAATTTTAAGTGATTTATAACTCTTGTAAAAGAAATAGTGCTATTTTGACCTAATATGCAGAGGAGAATTTAAAAAAAAACTAATGATTGGTCTGTCTAAATTTTCATTGGTAGACAAAACTCACTAAAATTAAGACCGCGAGTTCACAAGAAAAAGAAAAGTCACTAGACTCGCAGACTATCAGGTATCAGGGAACAAAGCATTGGGAGGCAAAGAAAAGGAATGCAGGCTGAAAGACTAAAAAAGGGAAACAAGAAGTCAATGCCAACATGAATAAGTCTGATGGGCACCAAACAGAAAAACTCAGCTAGGTTATGTGGGATAGACAGGAAAATACAAGGTGGCTTCAGGCTGACTGCTCCAATTTGAACTCTTTTACACATCCACTTGTTTTTCAGGGAAGCTGCCTGAGAGAGGTTTGAATAATAAACCACCTTCAAACATTCACTTCTGATGCTCTGTCCTCAGACTGAAGCTACGGCTGTTAATTGTGCTGCTGTTTTTTTCCAAAACAGACTGATCTTCTGTGGAGCAAGTTAAAACTACCAAAGGACTGAGTGATGCTTGGCTGTCACTGAACTGCATATACATGAATATGGAGTTAAGGCTGAGATTACGTATGAATTACGTAAACAAATTACAAAACAAAGCAGGTGTAAGAATTGTTTTTTAAAGGGTGAAGTAAAAAAACACCTTACACATCAATGTACAGAACTGTTCAGCAAGAAAGCCATAATTGTGTTCAGTAGTGAAATTTAAAGAAAAGAGAGAAAAGAATATTTTTAACATTCAGAAAACTTTCAAAAGACTTAACAAGTCTCTTGTAAGAGACTTCCAAAATTTGGTTAATCCAAACAATGTAATAACGTATTTGTGCAGTCCCAGTAAGCCCTTACCAGTCCTAGCAAATCCTGAAGCTTGGATAACTTTGCACTGTACTCCCAGTTTTCTTTTCTGGGATATTTCTGTACCAAGGGTGTAAAAATGCTAGCCAATAATGAGAGACAGGAACAATTATATTGACAAAAAGTTCAGGCTCTATGACTTACTCATAAAGTATGAAAGAACTATGTTCATTTAGCCTGGAAAAGAGTAGATTAAGTGGGTATACACTTAGCTGCCTTAACACATAAGAAAAATCATTATGAGAGGGACAGAAAAAAAGACACCCTTCTCCATATCCATGAATTAACTCAGTTTGCAAAAGGAAGATTTAAGTTATATTTTAGGAATAACTGAAAAGGGCAGTAAAGCTTTTGCCTGCCTGCAGGAGCATTTGGGATCTTAATCAATGAGATTTTTTAAAAGTTGTTCATAAATATATGTAATTACAGATGGTTTGGGTGAATTCTTACCCTATATTTCTACGTCTCCTGTCACAAAATGCTAAAGATCAAATTTTAGCTTGCACAGACCAGTGCCACTCCATGGATTTAAAAGAACCTGCAAGCAAAAAGCATCGGCATATTTTCGGGAAAATATTCAATACTAGTATCCTACAAGGTTTCTTGGAGTGTTGTTGTTGTTTTTTTTTATTTTTTTTTTTTTTCATGTTGGCATACAGTACAGAAAGTAATTTGCTCTACCTGATTGTAACTGGCATAAAAATAATTACTTACTTTTCTTCTGGCATCTGCTTTCTGGAAGCACTCATGCTGTATAAAAGTCACTGCAGCAAGAATCCTAGGTGTGGACTGTGTATTTTCACTCTTCAGTATGCTCACTGCCCGCTCCAGAGTCATCTCCCCTTCTGGGCTCCTTAAAGTATAGATAGAGGAGATACAGTGAAGCAAGACTGCAGAAAAATCATCATTTAGAGTATGAAATTTCTTTTCAGACCAGGATTTTTAGTATTTGTCAAGTAACTTTAGCTTTTCTTAGAAAATTACTCTCTTTCCACTAGCAAAAAATATTATAAAAGCTTTAAGAGATACTAATATTCTGGGTGAAGAGAAATTAATAAATGGAAGCGTTGCAACGAGAAGTTCTGGACAAACAAGCCATGCTTCAAGTTATGAAAACAAAATGGGAACATGAGTCGTTGAAAGCCTAAGATTCCAAAGAAGGCCATAACCACATTGGTGTCTTTTACTTATCATGAAGAAACCTTGATGTTTTTCTTAGTAATGTGATGATTGCTTTTTTACAATTGTTTTCATGTTTTTCTTCCGTTTCTCAGTCCCCAGACTACATATATGCAGGTGTTAGCACCTGTTTTTTTCAAGCTTATAGAAGTTGTTCTAGTTTGAAACAGATGGCTAGAGACTTTTTTCAGGTGGGACCAAATAAAAACACCACTCATTACATTGATTATGTACATCACTTGTGCATGGCCATTTTCATCCCAACTTCCAGGATGGTGGATTGAATGATAATTGTGTTAGACAACAACATAAAAAATTGGAAAGAGAGGTCAACACACCTATTTTTTCCCCAGTAAATGGAACAAAAAACAATTCAAGGCACAATCAGGTGCATTAGCTCTGGGACAGGTGGTTATGTTCCCCAGCCTTTTTATTTACTTTTGTTTCAAATAATTTCCATCCACCCAGAGGGAAAAAAAAAGGAAAGAACAAAACAACAATAACAAAAAAGTGGACAAAACCATTGGAATTCTATGCTTTTCTAAAAACCAAATAATTTTGTAAAACCAGATCCCAGGCTGGCGAGACAGGGATGAGAGAGTGAAACAAGGAGTCATTGGCAATAAATCCTTGTCTCAGAGCTACCAGAATCAGAATGGTTTACCTGATCATTGTCTCAGTAAGTACATCTAAAATTAAAAATTTTGACAGCTCTGACACTGTCTCAATAATGGACGGCAGGAGTGAAAGAGCCTGGAAGTCCGGGTTTGCCCAGAATGGGCTGCAGAGGAGCAAGGTAGACAAACCAGGCAGAAATCAGGCAGATTCTCACAGGTTTCCAGTGTATTGAAATCTGACTCCTTCCCCCAAAATATTTATGATGAACGCATGAGCTGTGAGACAAAAATGGATTTTGTGGCAATTTGTCCTGCCAGCTACACTGTAAATCAACATCTGCTGCTTGCTTTTGCTAGGGCAAAAGACAAATAGTATGGCTGCAAGGACAGAGCACAAAAATGAAGAACAATTTTGATGCACCTGTTGCAAATGAAATGGTACTCCCATACCCTGAGGTTTCCACCTGCCTTTATATTTCCCTTTGGTGTATATCATGTTATTTCTTGTCTTTTCCCCTCCTCTGAGTTAGTGTTTTGAGCATACATCCTACATCTACTGGTGCTAAGGCATGCTTGTGCAAGACAAAGATGAAATGAAGGGGACGGGGTGTTAAGGATGTCAATGGAGAGGTTCAGTAGAAGTGAAATTAGAACTATGGTTACTATCTCTAGTGCCCTGGGCTCTTTTCTGGCACTGCCTACAGCCCCCAGATTTTCAGAGTTTACTTCAGCCCGCCTTTAAAACAAAGTAGCTGCCAAGTTACTCTAAGTTGCAAGTCAAACATACTAATCAGAAACCTACTTAGAGGTCTTGAACAATGAGTAATGGAAAAAAGCCAGATCATATTTCTTCTTCTTACTCTCTTCTAAGTGGAACAGAAGAACAGGCTTTTCAAGCTTGGCTTTTTGTCAGGTTTCTTAAATCAATAAGGGTTTTGTGACGGTGTTATATACGCACACATGTGAGCACGCCTACCCTCCTGTTAGTCACTGCAGTAACTTTGGAGCCCTTTGACCAAACTCAGTTGCCTTCTACAGAGTGGCAGACATCTCCAGTGTATTAAATTGGGAGTCATTTCACTGGCTAACAGCAGAGAAGGACTCTATCCATGCACTTTCCAAGGTCTAGAGTACTGCACGAGCTGATCCCTCATGGGACACCAGAGAATCTACACGGGAACCCAGCCTCAGGACGCCAAGGATGTCCCAGAGTAGTAAAGGTCCATCAGCAGTAACTGCCAGGCTGAGACAAACGCATCTACAGCCAGAGACCAAATTTCTAAGTGCTGGGTGTGTAGATCTGCACTGAGACTGAGAGCAGCCTGCAATTCACCCGAGTTATTCCTCCACGGCTGATATTCCCTCATGGCAGCAGCCAAAATCTTTCTCTCCTGTTGTGCACGACCATACTAGGACTGCTCCTCATTGGATAAAACCAAAATTCACTAACGCTTTATCTGACAGTAATAAGGGATGCAGTATAATCTTTGATCCTCAGTGGTATTCATCTAGTTGCAGCACCCTAACTTTTGTCAAAATGGAATTTGATGCAATGATTCCATCCTACCCTCAAAACATTTACAGGCAAACTTAGTAGCCAGGTGGCTGATTAGCCTGTGTAATGACAACAAACAAATGGACATTCAGGCAATGGTTGTTAAACAGAACAATGATTTGACAAGTTCTGACTTTACCTTATTTGCTAGAATATAACATTTTTGAGATACATACAGTATGTTGACTAATAATTTTGTGACAGATCTCAGCACATTTAGAGGTCAGATTCTGTAAGCAGCTGTTTCTCAGAGAGCTTCGGGTTGAATCTCCTTCTCTCCTAACCCCATGATATGAGAATGCTTCTAACTGCTTCACTTTACCAGAATACACAGAGATAGCATCTCTATACTCTGATTTTTCTGCCTTGATTTCATAGCATGAGCTATTTTTTCTACAGAAAGTTTGAAAATGCTTTTAATGTACGTTTCAAATACTATACACAGTTATTCCACTACTTCTCTTTACCATTACACAAGTATTTTACAGACTAAATTAACCATGGAAAGACCTAAATTGTGATTTACATACAAAAGTACAAATTTCTGGAAAAATCAAATTACTCAGAAAACAGACATATATTTTTCCCCCTTCTGTTGTTAAAGGAGCAACAGATAAGGGAGCAATATTTCAGATAATGCAACTTTATAATTAAAGAGAATGGGAAATGACAAGAAACGTGAAAGTCTCTACTAACTTCTTAAACTGAGAAGTCTTGTCAGAAGAAATTATTGTACAACTGGTGGAATGATGGACTTAAGTGAAATATCTCTGATTTGATAGCAGTGTATAACCCAAAGCAAAATGTCATCTATTATGTTTTAAATACTACCTTAAACTGCACAGTAGTGAGATATTGATGAACCAGAATGTAATTCAACCAGAACAGGACTTCTGCACCAACCCCATCCAGTGACAAGAATTATAAGGGGAGTTATTAAATCCGGATTTTAGATGTTTGAAAACAGTAATAAAGTATATGGATATCATATCCATGTTAATGCATAAGCATATGTAACAAATACTGACTTCAGTCTGCTAAAATGCCTATTGTTTCTTCCTCATCATTTAAGACTTTAGTCACAGAATCACAAAATCACAGAACCGTAGGGGTTGGAAGGGACCTTCGGAGATCATCTAGTCCAACCCTCTGCCAAAGCAGGTTCACCTACAGCAGGCTGGACAGGATGGCATCCAGGAGGGTTTTGAATATGTCCAGAGAAGGAGACTCCACAACCTCCCTGGGCAGCCTGTGTCACTGCTCTGTCACCCGCCACGTAAAGAAGTTTTTCCTCATGTTGAGATGGAATTTCCTGTGTTCTAGCTTGTGTCTGTTGCCCCTTGTCCTGCCATTAGGCACCACTGAGAAGAGCCTGACTCCATCCTCTTGACACCGCCCTTTATATATTTATAGGCATTGGTGAGATCCCCTCTTAGTCTTCTCTTCTCCAGGCTAAATAGACCCAGGTCTCTCAGCCTTTCCTCATAAGAGAAGTGCTCCATTCCCTTGATCACCTTCATCATCATCCCTCTGCTGTACTCTCTCCAGTAGTTCCCTGTCCCGCTTGAACTGGGGGGCCCAGAAATGGACACAATAATCCAGATGTGGCCTCACCAGGGCAGAGTAGAGGGGTAGGATAACCTCCCTCAACCTGCTGGCCACGCTCTTTTGAATGTATCCCAGGAGACCATTGGCTTTCTTGGCCACAAGGGCACATTGCTGGCTCATGGTCAACTTGTCCACCAGAACTCCAAGGTGCTACTCTACAGACTCTACGGAGCAGCTTTCCAGCAGGTCAGCACTGCTGATGCAAATCGCTTGTGGAATTGTATCTTACATGCTGCTTTTCACCATCCTCTTCACTAACATATTTTACAGAGACTTTTTTAAACTTTGGGTAGAATAAAGAGCCCCTCACTCCCCCAAAAGCCTAGCTATGAAACTAAAGTAGAACCTAGGATATTTGAAAATCTAAACAAGATACATACAAGTAAATTAAGTAGTCAAAAGTACTGAGATAAATGAAATCTGTACACATCTGCAAAAGGAACTTTAGAAGCTTCCACAGCACTTCCAATTGTTTTCCTCTGTAATTTCCAGCAAAAAAAAATGAGCTTAAAAACTGGCACTTAAGGAATTAAGCTGTCAAAAAGATTTCCATTACGTCACAAATCTTCCACCTGGAGTTCAGCATGGTCTCAAGCAAGGCACTGGCACAATTACTAAAGATAGATGTTTACATCTGCAGGTATGAAAAGCACTTTGATTGATGTTCGTGCAGGCAGACAACCAGTCTCTAGCGTCTGCACCTGCAAAAGAAGAACCAAAATTGCTCCTACACAAAATTAAATACCAAAACTGCTTCTTATGGCTCAGAAACACACTCAAGAATGTTTTTAAAGTTAAGTAAATGATTAAGTCAACGGGACATATGTGTGTTTGTAAATTGTCTTACTGAGAAACAAAGTCCTCCCAGGTACCTATTATTAACACCACTACTCCCAATTCTTTAGCTTGTTGTGAACTCTCAGCTGTTTTTTCTGGACTTACTTGCTATAAAGACTGAATACTTAAAAGTCACATAATTCATACCAGATGTCTTAACTCCTGCATCCCCCAGTGGTCAAAATTTTAGTCCAGTTCAGACGTGGATACAAGACCACATATCTTTGTAAATCTAGTCTTAAGACACAACACGCAGCTGACAACAGAAAATGCTTGACCTGTACATAGCAGTGACATCAGATGATACCTCATCTCACACAGCAGCAAATTCAGAAAAAGAAGAAAGATGGCCTTCAGAAAAATGAAATTAATGGCTATATAGTTTTGGAAAAAGAGACATTTCTTNAAGAACCAAAATTGCTCCTACACAAAATTAAATACCAAAACTGCTTCTTATGGCTCAGAAACACACTCAAGAATGTTTTTAAAGTTAAGTAAATGATTAAGTCAACGGGACATATGTGTGTTTGTAAATTGTCTTACTGAGAAACAAAGTCCTCCAAGGTACCTATTATTAACACCACTACTCCCAATTCTTTAGCTTGTTGTGAACTTTCAGCTGTTTTTTCTGGACTTACTTGCTTCTTTAGACTGAATACTTAAAAGTCACATAATTCATACCAGATGTCTTAACTCCTGCATCCCCCAGTGGTCAAAATTTCAGTCCAGTTCAGATGTGGATACAAGACCATATATCTTTGTAAATCTAGTCTTAAGACACAACACGCAGCTGACAACAGAAAATGCTTGACCTGTACATAGCAGTGACATCAGATGATGCCTCATCTCACACAACAGCAAATTCAGAAAAAGAAGAAAGATGGCCTTCAGAAAAATGAAATTAATGGCTATATAGTTTTGGAAAAAGAGACATTTCTTAATAACACTGTTATAAATTACACCATGATTAACATACATAAGAAACCTTGAGATCCTATTTGGATTATGAAACAACAACAGAAACCACACTAAACAGTGCAAGTAAACATCTACTGTTTACCAAGTGGTTTGTTCTATCCACTGAACCTTAAGAACTCTGGATACAACGAGATCTATTCTAAAATGAAAAAAATATTCACTTATGAAGGGAATTTCAGTACTGATAAATTTTCCCTTTGGAAAATGGAACTGATTTTAGACATTCTGAAATCTTCTCTGGAAGGGAATTTCAGAGAGAAAAAAAGTAATTTTGAAAAAAAAGCCCACAAACCTCCAAATGGTTCTAAGATTTTAAACAATTTTCCTGAAGTCTGGAGGCAGCTTTGGGAATTTCTACCAAACAGAAACAGAGCTAACAGGGCTTCAAATTAAGATAGCGTCCCCAGAGTATGTAGGATCTCATGGTAGTGAGAAGCTCTGGGGCCCTGAGATTCAGAACAGTTTATATTTGTTCTAGGGATGGATGGTGCTACAGAGCTAAGAGAAATTTCTGCCTATGTTTTAACTGAAGTTTATCAAAGCTAAAAAGTTTCTTTGAAACCATGAAGGATTTTTAACTGGAAACTGTCAATCTGCCAAAAGCTGCTTCACTGGTAGATTTCTGATTTATTCTCATAAGAACCAGTACTGAAATCATCTGGTCTCTTCAGAGCAGAACATTTTTCAATGCTTTATTGCGTATTGTGACTTAGGTTGTAAATTACTCAGTGACTACTTCATGCCTCCTAATAAAATTCATTAACTCATGGCAAAAAGGTGTCCCTAACCTGAGCAGGAGGTACGGACCCTGCAGTACGTATCTAGACATACATTTTTATCCCTTTCCTCTGTTGCTTTTTAAACTCAAATCTACTTTCTGCATCCTCTGCACTGACATTTCATACACGGTATTGGATGCTGAACCATAAGCCGTCAGTTCACTTTCTCTTTTTAAACAAACAGGTTCCTTTCAGCTGTGACACCAAAGCAGGTCCCACACTGTGCTTACCCTAGCTGAGATCCATTGATGGTGACTTGTTCACTCTGCAAGAAACCATTTCTCCCCGCTGCTGCCATAGCAGCTGTCAATGGCACCCTTTTCCCATCTGTTTCTGCAGCAACACTGGTTATTGAAGCTGGGTGGGAAGCTTCCCTCCTGGTCTGTGTGCTTCTGAAAGTAGTTTGGTACCAGCTGGACCTTAAAGATTGCCTGTTTTGAGACCCCAAATGGGCAGTAATTGGTGATCTCACTTGTCCCATCGCACTGCCCGAGGTCAGGTAGTTCTCTTTTTCCAAAAGGTTGGTCATACTGCGACTGTTGCCTGCTTGATGGTACAGAGGTACAGTGGGGCTGGGGTAGACACCATCAAGGAAGGCATCATTAACAGTCTCCATGCGGGAGTGTCTCTTAAAAGAGTGTCCCCTGTTCACTGAATCACGAAGAGTGTAACCAGCAATCTCAGACCGAGCATATCTGGGTGGGACAGTCCCGCTGGGTCTCCTGCTATCTCCATGCCTCATGGTGAATCCAGTTGAAATCCCTCTGTCGTAGTGAAAATCATTGGACACATATGCCAATCTTTCAGGACCTCGTTGGGGTGAAACCTCTAGTCTCTTCAGAGGCTGTCTTTGAGCTCTCTCTTCCATTGTCTTATAAGCAATCTTCGTCCCCCAGCCATTTGTATAAGAGGATGGTGAGGCGACCTGTACCAGGGTGCATAAAAGAACAGGAGTCATAGTAAGATCACAGCATTTAAGATTAATAGCAAAGAAACCAAACCAAAAAAGTAAAGATAAAAATTCTAAGGTCTACTACCAGAATCAGAAACCAAAACATGAACATTACCAAAATTGTGTATTTAATGGTATTCTGCAACACTTCTTTGTACCTGCCTGATGAGAGCAAGAAGAAATATGGTCTAAACATTAGGAGACAAAGTCTAAGCATATAGTCTTCTATCATTAATTCAAAATAGGTGCATAAATCAATTATGCCTGGTAGTGAACGGTTTGCTTATTAATGGAAATTTATTTTCAGTTTGGAACTCCTTGGGAATTAACACATCTGCTACTAAAATGAAATTCAAGGCTGTCCAATAGACAGAAGAAAATTAATCAGTCAGATACCAAAATAATATACTGAAGTGTCTGCATATTGTTATTAACCTTATTAATATAAGGTTTTTTAGCCCTCCTGTCCACTTTGTGGTAGGATCTAGTAAAAAGAGATTGTCCCTTCCCGTTGTCCAACACCTTAAAAATGAAGGAGAATACATAACATTCCAAGGAAACCAAAACGACCATTTCACCATCTCAATAGTTTCCCTATCTCTACAGTTGCAATTTAAGATGATGGTATTTCTTTTCTTGTCCCTAATGGGCATGGATAATAATGGATCATCATCTTGTTTTATAATTTTCTCTTTTCTAAACTCAGCAAAACCACATCCTACAACCTTTCTTTGTGTCTTCAAGATCCTTACTGTTTAGGTGCCATTTGGGGTCTTTCCAATTTTTCTACCTTTTTATTACACTCTAAATTGGACACTGTACTCTATTCAAGACCTTACAGAACTAAATCAACTTGGGAGACTACCTTACATTGAAATAAAGGAGTCATGGCCATTTTTTTTTAAAATCAGTAAGCACAGTGGAAACCAGCCATAAATCAAAGCCCCGTATATTCTATTTCCATGTTGTATTAAAGTTTTGTAATATTAAAAGCATTTTTAAGGTAAACTGAGAAGTTTACACAAGTTATTAATTGAAGGCACAGTGCTTAGCAGGTAGTGGCCAGACTGAAATCCCTTAATTTCACTGTTGAGGAGTTACTGAGGGTGATAAAAGCAGTGAAGGTTGCTGAATCTAGCATGCTGAAGCAAGGATCATTGGATATATCTGTTTATTCTACTGAAGCTATGCAAGGATATCTTTATCTTTTGTTTGGGGATAAGGAAATTAATGCTTTTGTGAAATACTAGATCTTGTGGGTTTTTCTGGCTTTCACACAGGACAAATAGTCTCTCTTTACTTTTTTTTTTTTCAATTATTTTTTTTCCCCTGCCTGGAAAACTGTAGTATTTTCTTGTGGTTCCTATATCACCTCCAGTTTTCCTCTTGTTGCTCTCTTCTAGAAAGAAGAGATTCACATCAAATATTAAGGAATGGATGATAGGTGAGAACAGAGGATAGGAGGACACAGAAGGAAATGTATTTAAGTAAGTGGTTCTAACACTACCCGTACAGACAGAGCTGATTAATTAACTGGCTGAGCTATTTACCTTAACAAGAATAAGCCATTCTTGACAAATCTAAAATTAAGAAATACTTAGCCCCTACATATACAGCTATTTATTAAATAAATATTTCTGTCCCCAAGCTGAATCAGCTTCAATTTACTAATGTTGATCACGCAGCAGCGTTGCTATTGAGCTATGTGTTGATTTCCAAGTCACATGGTTACTCCCTCAAGTAGGTTCACATCAGTTATGAGCTGCATTATAAACCCTGTAGAAAACCAATTATTTATCTCAGCATTCAGACCATGAACCCAAGAAAAGTTGGTCAAAATAATCATGTGAATTTATGCTTAGACAGTTTAGAAACACCACTGTATTGCAAGGACAGTATTGCTGAAATTCTTGTAATGCTAAAACAGGTTACAACAGGATTATTTTAAATGATAAGGAACGCTCTACCTATCATCATGAAACTAAAGCAATGTTTTCCTGTGGTTTTGGATGCTTAATTCCCTAACCTCTTTCACCACATTCCCAGCTCCTACCTGTGTTGTTTGTTACCCCATGGGATCGCTGGACTTCTTCTAGCAACCTCCAACTGTTTGGGTGAGTGGCAGCATGGCCTCCAGCCCCTTTGGGCTACCAATGTGCTGACTGACCAGCTGGTCACCTGGTGTGATGGATAAAGATCTGACTTGCCACAGCCTTTGCCTTAGTGAGGTGTTAATACGTTTTTTCATTTTCTACCCTGATGGTAGAAAATTGATTCTCACAAAACCAATAGGAGTCCAGAAAGTCCGTTTGTACAACTGAGCTGAATTTAGCCACTGGGCTCACAAGTCACCAGAACTCATTAACAAATCTCAGTTGTAAAAACCTCCTTTTCTGGAAATCAGGCAAACAAGCGAGTAAGCAAAGGTTAAAACACCATCTACATGCTACTGTTTGTGGTAGCATGTGTAATGAATAAACTATGCATGTGATATCATATTCATTTCTATACCTTGTCTTCTTTCCCTCACCTGGTTTGACTGATAATACGAGAAACCATAGGGGGTTCTTGGTGCAAAATCATTTTCAGTAATTCCCATGTTATAGACACGCTCTGGAACGCTGGATGCACGGTGCAAACTCCCTGTAACCAAAGACTAATATTAGTAAGATTTAACAAAGCATGATATTGTCATAAAGGATGATTTACAGTACTAGGGAAATGTCTCAGTCTGCACTGCCATTAGTATATATAAGCTGAAAATCAGACAGGTAAATGATGGAAAGAGGTTTGCATTCATCGTATCACATTCAAAACATGGCTAAGCAAAGCTTTCTGAGGACACAAGCCATTTTGTCAGTTTCTTATTTATTTTACTTAAGACATATTTTTAACTTTTAGAAGTCATGTTGTTCATGTAGCTATTTAATGAAAAGTGTTTTACATAGCAAGCTGATATTTTAAATATTCCAGATAATGACAGATTATTAAGTACTGAGAAAAGGTATCACTGAACAGCTACTAAGAACACTTATTTTTCACCATAAACACTTTGAATATATATGTATGGTTCATATTAGAGGCTGACTATAACATGCACAGTATACATTAAATTAAAATATTGCAGCTGTGGACGAGAAACATGGGTTGATGCACATACTTCACAGTGTAGCACTGTAAATAAATAGCCTACACAGAATATAGACTGTTGATTTCATAACTGAGTTTATTTCATAAGTTGAATCTACCTCAACTGCTGATGTTCCTTCTCCCTTGGGTGCTAGTTTAATGATAATATAGTGGAGCAAGTAACGCTTCACTAATCTTCTCAGTGCTTCACCCAAAGAGCACAATGTGTCCATAAACAAATTCCATGGCTTATGGAGGCACATGGCATAGGATGATGTAAAGTAGGGTTGTTTAATGACACTTCAAATCTGCACCTGAAAGGTTCACTAATCCTACAAATAATGTAGGAGATCTACAGTATATCTGCTCTGATTCTTTTTTTCCATGACCCAGCTTTGAAAATAAAACACTGCATTGTGATTAATTCTTTCATTAAAATGGCATTCTTCTATTAATTAAAAACAAGCCACCTAAAAACTTCAGGCTGTTTCTTTTTCAGTGATACAAGGCATTTTCAAAGAAAAAGATTTCCATTAATAATTTTTTTTAAAGCAACAGATACTGTTGAAATAATTATTTATATTCAAATAACACAGGTCATGACACAGACAGGTTTAAAGAGGTGAAAAAGAAGCTGAAAGCAAGATACAGTTCAAATTGGTCATAAATGGGGCCAGTGTGTGCAGCAAAAGTTTAGGCTGAACAGATAACAGTGGTCAACAAAGAAGCTAATTGGCCATGGATTTTCAAAATCGCAGGTATTACCCGAGATACTACAAGAAAGAGGTGTAAAGAACCAATCATTAACTTGGCCAAATTGATGAAGTCTCCACTTGTAAAAACAGTTGGAGTCCTATGCCGGTGGGAATTCAGGTGCCAAAACCATGCAGGCAAGTGCCTGCTGGGATTTTTGAAGCAGCTAGTGTATGTGTGCTAAATAGCTGAGGCTTTCAGTTCATGCAGTTAGACTCTGGGCTTCATTAGGTGCATGTTGGTATCTCTAGGGACTTCAGTATTCCTCTATCATTAATCCTTAGTGTCTGCAGACAGTAAAGGGCTTAGCAAGAATGAAAACAATGAGACTCACGTAACAAGAAAAAATGATGAATGATTCTCACTAGCACGTAGCTACCTGGATAAGTCCAAACTTGTGTATAATACAATACAGTATAGTGCAACACAATGTAATAGCAGACTGCAATGATTTGAGGCCTAATTCAATCATACTTTGCAGTTACTTTGCTTATTTAATCATACTTTCCAATTCTTTTATTTTGGCCATGGGAGACAGATGTATGTACATGTATCAGGTGATTTGTTAAGACACAGTCACGGTAACTTTGCGTCATGAGAGTGGAATGATGCAGCTTGGTCGAACTCATGATTTGGATTGTAATAATTCCTTCATGACATTACAAGGTTACCATAGTACATGAGAAAGGGTTACCTAAGTACATGAGAAAGCAGTAACAGAAAATTGTTGTTTTATACTGTAAAAAAATTGTACACTGACACCCAAAATCTACAAATTCATATAAATATCTCATTTTTTATGATATAATTCCCATATCAATGTACCAGTTCAGATGATATGATTCCATCTTAGGCTATCACCTGTGTCTGCTTTTTAAAGATTCATGTTAGCAATTGCTGCTTATTAAAGTACTTTCACAAAGTAGGTCTTGAAATATATATACATATACATTTCTGTTTCCTTATAGTTAGCATCTTTTGACCAGTTTACTTTACTTAGTGAGAAATTACTCTTCGTTATTTATCTACTGAGGACATCAAGATCCTTTAAGCAAGTAATCTGTGCATGTTTTAGGTAACTCTAAACTCCCTGTCTTTACTAAAAAATAAAAAAAAAATGAGGATAGATTAAAATAACAAGGCTGTCCATGAACTAGTAAAGGATAAACTACATATCTAGCAGTTCTCTCTTTGCAAAAGCAAAACACAGTCAACCAGAAATTGCAACACTCAGTTATCTTCAAGTAGTCCTCTTTTTTTAACCTTCAGTCTCCATATGAAACTATCCATCAGTAAATATTTTTCTCTTTCAGAGTTAAACACAGTATATGATAGCTCACGGAGTTTCACTTTGCATTTACAGTATCTCTTTCTTGCTCTTACCATATAACTAAATTATTTTGCCAGCATTTTACCCGTAGATTTATTAGGTAGACATAAAATGGTTGTCTTTTTACTGTGTCCTGTTCATTTGTGCCAAAAGCCAGTGTGTTAGAGGAAAAAGTGATAACTGAAAATGCTGTGTCTTTCCGTTAGTTATGAGATAGAACAAGTGTTCTGATCAAAACTTGCCTCTGTCTGTGAAGTTCCCTTCAGTTTATTTTCACCATACCACAAAAACCCACATGCTTTTCACACTTTCACATTTGCCCAGTATTAAGTTATTCAAAAATTATTAGGCAGTTCTTACACACTCAGTGCACTCGTAAAAAAAAAAGAAAAAAGTGATGACTGATGAATTTATATTATGGGTTCATTTACCATTAGGATTAATTTTTTCTAACTGTGTGAGACTCAGTGTTTCACATCTCACAAAAACTCTGTCTTCAGAAACTACAGACACGATTCAGTTACTCATCCACAGGGGACAAATGCTATTTGAGAGGGCATAGGACACCACACTTGATTTCCAGCAGCCAGTCAAGAAAAGGATGGGTTTCCTACAGGCCCTGCATCATGTCTGTCAACCCATGAGGATATTTTGGAAAACTCAGGCACCTCAGACAGCAGCAGACACCCATGTGTGGGCAATTGAGTGGAACTGTTTATCACAGCCTCCCCTCTCCCCTGTCAGTACGAACTGAAGCAGCTCAGGAATGCTTTGGATGTGGTCAGTGAAAGATGAAAACTAGATGCCTTTGCCCTTCTCCACGCCTAAAATAAAAGCTGAATAAAAATCACCTGATATAGCAACAATTATGACAAAATTTTAAGATCTGAAAAAACAATAACACTATCAGGAGCGAGACTGTACAGACAACTGAGGAAAAAATCCCATCCATCTTCATAAAGGCTCTTCTTGATCCACCTTTGCTCTCCTGGATATGACAAGTCCAATATCTCCAAATGATAAAGGGTTAAGTAGTCACAAAGACCTTGAAATTTCCTCCCAAGCAATCATTGTATATGGCTGCAGACAGATCAACCTCCTGTTTGCTTGGCTTTCAAAAATAACAATTACAAGAAGCATCTCTAAGACATATGATATATGAAAAAGACAATTATCGTCCATTACGGGGTTAGGTGTGTCAAATTCCCCTTAAATCATGTACAGTGTTAACTCTCAGTTGTGTCTTTTTCAGCGCTTTTGTATTTGAATGGTTACCACAAAAGCCAAATTTTTGCTTTAAACTCTCCACTTCAGGCATCAATGTAGCTGTACTCTAAGCACAGAAGTCTATTGTGGACTGCAATATTTTCATGCATCCTGAGTGCCCACCTAACTGAGTACACATTGTCCGCTCTTGCTCAGGGCAGGTGGGTGATTATATCCACAACAGAGACTCGTAAGTGTCCCTGGACTGTCATCTTTTAATCTTTTTTTTATACTGCACCGCTCACGATGGACCGAGATGGCGAGACTTAAGAATGGCGTATCAAAAACTTCACTGAACAGCTTCATCTAGAGATCAAAGAGCCTTCTTTTTTGCCTCTGTGCCTGCATCACTCTGCCAGTACATGCCTGGTCCCAAAGGATTTTTTCTAACATTTTTTACTTTGCACTGGTCAGTACATTTACACAAGTGCTCAAATTTAAGAAAATTTCTTCTGGCTCAGGAAATAGAGGCAAGTAATTTAATGAAAGCAACAAAAAGTAGAACTCACTAACGTGGAATTTTTTCTATTTTCTTTTCCCATGAAGATAAAAAGAGAAAATCACTACAAAGCAGCTAATGTGGTCAGAATTCTGCAAAATAGAAGGCTGAGGATATAAAACTCCCTCAAACCCCTAAAAGCAAGTTTAACAAAAAATACTAGTAAGAATTTTGGAAATAAAGAAATGTGAAGAATAAATAAGGCTCTGACTGTAACCGTCTTGTATATGATGCTGTTGATTTGAAAATCACATAAGTTTTAATTATGTTTTTTATAAACACACTGTGTTTATAAAACTCTGTTAGAGAAAGAAACTACACAGACAGCAGTTCATCAGGTCAGTTCACTTTGTACAATATATTACTCAGTTCTGCCCTCATTTTTTATAATGGAACTGATAAAGATGTATAGGATGTAGTAAACTGTAGTCCAGGGATTATACTAAAGAAACAAAAATAGCACAAATGAATTTTAAAAGCCAATCAAAATCCAAATGGAACAAGACCAGAGGCAAGTAGACTCATAAACAGAATAAAGTTTAGTAGAACACTAAAGTGTACATAAAATAATCAATACTGTTGCATCATATGCATGCTGAAAAACACCAGTCATTAATGTATATGATTCTGAATGCCATTTTTCTTTGATATGGCTGAACTATCTGCCATTTCATTTCCGCCTTTAAATAGCATTCAGAAATCTGATACGGCTGCTTTAGTTGTTCAAAATTTTTCAGGGAAGCGTAATCTTTCATTTATAAAGGTTCAGCAACTGATGAACTGGAGAAGTTGCAGCTGTTGTTAAACTACTGCTTGAAAAACTATTAAAAACATTTGACAAAGTCTTGAAAGGAGCAGGGGCACTACGTGATTTCAGTGATCTGGCGGCTGCTGGAACCCACAAATCTGAGGATGGCCTGAATTTCTATTATAAAAAAAAAAAAAAAGAAGAAAAAATACACCTGCAAAAAGCAGAGGAAGGAGGGAGGGACGAGAAGGGCATAAAACAACCATGACAGTAGAAGGCAAAAGGATGTTTTTCCATTTAAAAGTAATGCGGAAGGCTAAGCAAACACCTTTAATTTGAAACTTTAAGGAGAAATTATACTGCCTGACAGAGTACTTCATGCAGCTTCAAAGCTTCCAGTTCCAGTGGAAAATGGGTGTGCATAGATGATACCGGGTAAGACTTTTGCTACCACTGATTTTTCATACCCAGTGGTTATGTGCTTGGCTAATTTTAGGCACGTATGTGAATACTCTGGTTAGGTATGTGCTAAGTACCTTGCTGAACAGGGTCTGGAATAATCCTACAGATAGGACAGTTATATCACAGAGGCCTGCTCCTGCTAAATCTTTCTATTGTCTTCCCTAGAACAGCAACAATATGAATATATTGTTTGGTGAATATATCTAGAAAACTGTTATAATTCAGAGAAAGTGAGGTTTTTGTATGTAAAACAGTGCAAGCTTTTAAAAAAGTACCCTATATACAAGAATTCAAATGTTTCTCAAGTCATAGTCAAATTTTGAGACAGTCTATGATGAAAGCACATCAGGATACACATGTATATATACATATATTTTTCAGGAAAGTCAACATACTAAATACATGATAGGCATTTGTTTCACATTATAGATATTTGAGAGATAGTCATATGCAAATATTATGCATGCATATATTACATATATATATATACATGTATAAATATAAGGAACACATTCCAATTCCATTTATTTTTTCTGGGTTTTGCAGTGGGACTAAAAATGTGCAGGGTGAGTTGGGGACAAGAATATCTTTGAAAGAAGAAAAGTTCATTTTATGCATGAATAATACATGTAACAGATAGACACTCCTGATCCTGAAGCTTTAAAGTTTTGGTGTCTCAGAAATCCAAAGAGCTCAAATATTTGACTTTTAGAAAAATAAAGTAAACGAAGACAACTGTCCCCAAATACACCAGGTGGTCTGTTAATATATTCCAGAGAAGTTGAGCTAGAAGGATGGGAATGTTGTCTTCACAGTGTTTTATGTGTGGTTTAGAGACAAGATCTGAGGTTCATGACACCATCTCACTAATATCTCCCGCTTAAAAAACTTTTCCCAGGCTCTCTATTGAGAGAAAAAGAAATCATGTTGCTCTAAAAGTGTTTAGAAACCTTATTTAAATGAGAGCTGCCAAGCTAAGGACTTGCATCTGTAGCTGCACAGCTGTGTATACCTGTTTATGCGATGTGTGTACTTAACTTTTCTGAGCAGTGTATCAGTGTCTGCATTGTAGGCATTTTTGCCAAGAGGTGTTTTTTAGATGGAAGCCAGATGAAGTACAAGGAAACATTCCTCTGCCTGACAAGATAGATGAGTGGAGTACAGTTATAACTTTAAAGGCCTTTGGCTCATAGTTTTTTTGCAAATGAAAGGCGACAGCTCCTTTAATGACAACCGAGCAACTGGGTATATAGCCCGTAACGCAGTCTTATCTTCCTATTTACAACCAGAACTGAAGTTTTTATGGTAAGGGTTGGGGTTTTTTTTTGTTTACTGATTTACAAAACCCCTCGAGCAGCTTGCCTTTGGCCCCCAGCACCAGCACCTGACCCAGTCACCCTGTGGGTGCCCGAGGCCGCAGTTGGACCCTGGTTGGGGCAAAAGGCACGACTGTGTGGACCTTCCCGACGGACCCGGCCTTCTGGCCGTAGGCTCTTAAGAACCAAGGACTGATGGACCTCGCTATGTACCAGGCACGTCAAAGAACAGGGCAAAAAGAACCAAAAGCAGTCCCTGCCACTCATCCAAGTTACGGCAGTTGGGAGGGAGAAACTTCTGACCCACTTGCGTGGGGGATAAAGCAAGGGAGGAGGAGGCAGAGCCACGACTTTCCGCCAAACCCGCTACGGGCCAGCGACACACGAAGGGCCCCGCGTCTCCCGGGGCCGGGGAAGGGGCGGAGGAGGCCGCGGCCGCCCGGGGCCAGC